>JAQQSW010000068.1:66176-132053 GCA_028646575.1 Pseudocheirus occidentalis
AAACATCACGGCAATTTTTTTGAGAATTTCTTGAAGGATTCTTTCCAAGTCCTTTTACTGGTCATGGGTTTCAGGTAAACCAATAATTTTCAAACTGTCTCTCCTGGATCTATTTTCCAGGTCAGTGGTTTTTTCAAGGAGATATTTCACACTGCTTTCTATTTTTTTCATTTCTTTGTAACTGTTTAATAGTATCTTGGTTTCTCATAAAGTCATTAGCTTCCACTTGCTCCAGTCTAATTCTGAAGGAATTATTCTCTTCAGAATGCTTTTGAGATTCTTTTTCCACCTGGCAAATTCAACTTTTTAAGGCATTCTTCTCCTCATTGGTTTTCTGGGCCTCTTTTGCCATTTGAGTTAATCTATTTTTTAAAGTATTGTTTTCTTCAGTCAGGTTGTTGACTCTTTCTGGCATCATTCTCATTTCTCTTCGCAATTTCTCCTCCACTTCTCTTATTTGTTTTTCAACATCCTTTTTCTGTCAATCTATAGCTTGTAGGCAATCTTCAAGCCTCTTGGAAGCATTTGGTGTGGGAGTTTTGACTGTGTTGTCTTCCTCCCATTCCATGCTTTGATCCTTTTTTTCCACAAAAAGGATTCTAGAGTTTTATTGCTGTTCTTATTTTGCTTCCTTTTCCTCATGTTGGCCAGTCAATTAATTGGTTGATTTTTTTACGTCTGTGAAGCTCTGCTTTCGGGGTGGGGAGGGAAGCTCTGTCCCTAATCGCTGGGGTTTTCACAGCTGCCAGAGCTATTAGGGGGGTGCTGCAGCCCCCACCAGCTTTGGCTCACTGAAAGCACCCCCCAGGACCATGACTGAAGACCACAATCCATATCCAGGCCCCTCAGTGCAAGAGCCCTTGGACCTGATCAATCGTCTCAGCCCTCCTGAGGTGTCTGCAGGCCAGGAGCTTTGAAGCAGCCCAGTGGACCAATTGCCAGTTGTAGCAGATCCTGCCCTTCCCCCACTGCTTCCTTACCCTGGGGCCAGATTGCTCAAACTGCTTTTCCTCCCCCAAATTTTGCTTCAAAACTTCACTTTCACTGACCTTTCTCTAATCCTTTTTCCTGACTTAATAGATGTGAAGATTGCTTCAGGTGCTGTAGATCTGCTCTCTTGTGTAGACTCACGCTGAGGCTTGGGAGGCTCGGCTCCTCACAATCGCCCTGGGGCCTGGCCGAGGTTTGGGTTTCAGGCTGGTCTGGCCTCAGCTCCCAGCAGGCTGAGAGGAGCCCCTTCTGTCAAGCTGCTTTCAGCAAGAGATGTGTTTTCTGTATTTTTGTGAGTTTGGGAGCCCTAAAATTTGTTTAGAGTCATATTTTATGGGTATTTAGGGTGGCTGTGTGGTAGTTGCAAAACTTTGCTGCTTCTACACCGCCATCTTGGCTCTGCCCCCCCCATTGCTAACTTATAATGGATTATTATAAATTACTGCATGTAATTATTTGTCAGAAAACCTGAGAATTTAAAGGAAATGGATGATTGTGTACAAACATATCATAACCAACCCACTCTTAGAAAGATAAATTAAATACAACATCAATAAACTAACAAAGGGGAGAATATTGTCCTGGTACATTCATAAGTAAAAATCAAACATCTAAGGAACAATTAATATATATGTCAATAAACTTATTCCAGATGGTTGTAAAAGAAACATTATACCAAATGCCTTTCATAAGACAAATATAATCCTCATACGTAAGGATGGAGGAATAAAACAGAGAGATTTATAGACCAGAATCACTAATGAATATTAATGTAAAATTCTAGATAAAATACTAAAATAACATTTAAAAATATTCACTATAATCAAATTGGAATTGTGTAAGAGATAATAGTATGTTTTAGGATCAAGGAAACAATGATCATATGTTCATATAAACTTTGCAGCAAGCTCATAATTATATCAACACACACACACAAAATCTCAAATGCTTAATTTATCCTCAGAACTGTAAAGACTTAGGCATATAAGGGTTTCCTTTTGATAAAATAAAAGCATATCCCAAACTGAAAGCCAGCATTATTGGTAATAGAAAAATATTAGAAACATATACAGTAGCTATCAGGATAAAGCAAGGATATCTTCTCTCCTGGCTATTGTATGAGTTTAGAAATGGACAGTAACAGGTAGGAAAATTTAATGTAAAATAATTAAACGCATAGTCATCAGCAAAGGACAACATTATACCTATTTACAAAAGGCAAAATCATTGATGCTAACTCAGAAAAACCCCCAAAATTATCAAATAAGCTAATATGATTAATAATTTTAATAAAGTAGTATAAAAATAACTCTTCAAAACTTGTAAGCAATACTATATGATAATAACAAAAAAGTAGAAAATGACAGAAAGAGAAAATTTATTCAAAGTAACTTCAAAATAAAATCTGGGTCAACCTAGCAAAACACACTTAAGCTGTATAAATACAACTACAAAATACTCTTTACAGAAAAAAGAAGTTGAAGACAGAAATTATAGGAATATTACTGTTCATGGACATGTCATGCTAAAATAAGAAAACTAAAGACACTACCTAAGTTAACTTACAGTTTTATATATCAGGTTAAGAAGGCATCATTTTATAAAACTAGATGAAATGTTGACAAAATTCATTTGGAGAAACAAAAGGTATAGACACTCAATGAAACTATTTCAAAAGTTTAAATTAAGGGAAAAATAAACTTTCTAGACTGAAATATATTACAAAAACAGTACTGAATTTAAAAAGAGAAACATAAATCATTGGAAGAAGCTAGAAAAGGAAGAATCAAGAACAGTTTAACTTAGTAACTCTGTGCTCAGTAAAACTAATAAACTATTAGGAGGAAAAAAATCTCCCTATTTGAAAAGAACCTCAAGTTAAAAAAGAAAGGTATTTGTCAGAAAAAGGGGTTACACCAGCAGCACTTATCACATTAAGTTCTTTGTTTGTTTGTATATCTCTGTGTATGTCTGTATATATATTTTGGAATGTGGGGAAGTAGCATCTGAATTTGTGATTTATGAATCCTATTAGTGAAGGAAACTCTCACAATATTTATTTATTTTTACCATGAGGAAATATACACACACACATATATGTATGTATACACACACATATATATTTACATTTTGAGTTCCAAGCTCTCTCCCTCCCTTTAACCCTTCCCCCACTCACCGAGAAAGCAAGAAATACTATCTCTCACACTTGTGAAATCAGGCAAAATAAATTTCCATATTAGTCATGTTGGAGAAAAGAGAAAGAATATACATCTCTATCATCAGTTCTCTTTCTGAAAGTGGATAGCATTTTGTTTTATCATAAGTCCTTTGGAATTATCTTTGATCCTTGCATTGGTCAGAGTAGGTAATTTTTCACTATTGATTATCATTACAATATTTTCATTACTTTATATAGTGTTCTCCTGATTTTGCTCACTTTACTTTCATCATTTCATGTAAGTCTTCCCAGGTTTTTTCTGAAATCAGTCTTATCGTCATTTCTTATAGAACAATAGTATTAAATCAAAGTCATATACCAGCTTGTTCAGCAATTCTTCAATGAATAGAATCTTCTTGATTTCCATTACTTTGTCAAAACAATAAAATCTGCTATCGATATTTTTGTACATATAGATCCTTTAGAAGGTAGATCCCTTAAGGTAGAAAGTCCTATCTCTAAGTTGAGTTGCAGTTCAGCAGCTCATCCATTTAAAACTTAAAGAGTTGTCTGGGACCTTGAAGGTTCCATTGACTTGTCCATGGTCATGGGATTATTATGCATTACAGGCAGGCCTTGAACCCAGTTTTCCTTACCAAAAATCTAATCTTCTCTTTTGTAGGCCATGCTGCCTCTCCCCAAATGGATATACTGCTCAATTTTAAAATGTCACATCATTAAAAAAATAAAAGTAGACAATGGAAAGAAATGTCTTTTACAACTATGGCTAGCAAAATTTCTGAATTCAACAACAGATAGAGGTAATCATGTAAAAGAAAACAATTTCAATTTGATAAAATTTTAAAAGCTTTTGCACAAACAAAAAATATAACTAGGAAAGGAGGAGAAAATGTCAACTGCAGAAAAAAATTACTTCAAATATTTCTGACAAAGTCTTATATTCAAAATATGTAGGCAGTTAACATGATCATATGAGTGAATGGTTTTCTAATAATAATAATTGAAAATTACCAATAACTTTATAAATGGATATTGCAGATCACTGAGACAAAATTAAAATAATCATAAATTTTTACCTCAAACTCAGGAACTTGGCAAATTAACAATGCTAGAGGAACTGTAGGAAAATGGACACACTAACATACTGTTGACAGAACAGTGAATTGGTCCCACAATTGCAGATAACAATTCAGAATTACGCTATGAAAGTGAATAAAGTGTCTATAGCCTTTGATTCAGAGATTCCACTATACTCCAAGAAGATCAAAGTCAGAAAGTTATTGGATATATCTAAATACTTATAGCAATACTCTTTTGGTTACAAAGAAGTGAGAAAAATCAGGTAACCATCAACTGAGGACTAAATAAATGTTAATGGAACATTATCATCACTTAACGATGAACATGAGGAATTTATAGAAGCAAGAAGGTTTGTATCAGCTCATCAGGTGTAGTCATTGTATGGATTGGTTTTGTTTAAATAGTTTTCTTTGTTGCAATATAAACTTCATTGAGTTTTTGAGTATGTGAGGATTCGAGGAAATATGATGAAAAACTAAAGACATCAATAAAATTCACTATCATAAAAAAGGAACTATTATGTAGGTGTATTCTGTATTCTATTATCAATTTCTGGTCCTAAAAATTGAGACTGCTGATTTTGAAAAAGACATAATGACTTAATAGAGTATTATATTTCAAAGTTTTTTTTAATGTTGTTCTCCTTACCCTACCGATCCTTTAGGAAGATCGGTACACCTTAAGGTAGAAACTGATCTTAGCCTATTGACCAGGTATTGCAATACCCTACTGGCGTTACATTTGTCATGCATTTGTATTTGTTCTTCTAGTCTATCAAATCTGAAACTAATATGTTGCCATTTTGGTTATTACTACATGCTATCTGGTCTTTCAGTGCTTAAACACCAAATGCTTTGCTAGGAAAAAATGGAAGATGAAAATTTGTTATCTGCAATGATGAAATAAAGATCTTAACCATTAAAAGGCAAATTCTTCAAAACTGAAGTTGAATATGATGGTTTACAACATGAATTCTATCTGTTAAGATCTAGGCCACTGAAAACAAATGCAAAGCAAAAGTACCATCTGTGCCTATATCAATATCACGAAATTGTGAAATGGATATGGCCTTCGCTCTCAATCTCCCCTTCTGTTGAAACAAATTCTCCCTTTGTAATGTGGGGGGATCCTTTAAAAAAATCCTATCAGTAATCAAGATGGGGAAGGAGGTGGGGAGAACTTTCATTTTTGCTAATCTTCCAGAGATGCATATGTAATTGTACCTTATAAATTATTTCTGCAATATCATGCAAACACTTTCCATAGAACCAATTCATTTTTAAATGGATTATGAAGCAAATTATTTCTGCTGTATAGCCTAATCTCAGGATACTAAAGAGGAGTGCCCATTTTATTACCTGGAACTAAAATTGTATTGACCTTCCTATTGCTCCAAATAAGTAGGCTATCTTCCAATGATTTAAATATATTTCTTATAATGAAACTGTGATTAAATAGAATTCATTGTTGCAAGAGTGAAGTTTTCTTTACATTCTAGGATTTATATTTAGATAGGTTAGTGATTTAATTTTTAAAAAGTACTACTTTTTAAATGAGGGGAAATATGCTTATTTTTATTTTTCTTTGTTTAAAGATAATGTTACCAAAGTTTCTTTGCAAGAGCATTCCAGAATATAGTACAGTAATAAATAGTGATGCTAAAATTAAAGTAGGATTAAAATTAAACTTTTTCAGAAAATTATACATGACTGAAAAGGGTAGCAAGTATGGAACATTTCATGATGTTACTTCAATGGCAAGTAAGCTATTAAAATTGTCAGCTCTGTGTTTCCCCCACTGAAACAACTGATTACAAGAGAGTATTCCCTATCCTTTATTCTGTCTTAGTTTGTGAATGAAGTCCAGAAAGAAATAGTACTCTTTATACTTTTCCCCCTCTAGCCTATTTTTTTCTATCTGAAGACCCAGAAACGGAGGCAGTAAGTAGGTAATGCTGAAAAGCCTAACAATTGATTGATAACTGAAATTGAGGTAGTTCCTGCCATCTTGTCAAGCTCTTCATGACAGGGATTTCATGACTCACATAGGGCAGAGCCATACAACAGCAGCACGTTCACCAGATTTTCCAAGTGATGAAAATGTCAGGAAATCCAAAGTTATGGTTCCCCCAACAACCATAACTTGGCCACATTGCACAGAGTTATTAAGAGAGAAAAGTTAGAACCTGACAGGTAGCATAAACCTATGGTTACAGTGGGGCTGTGTCTACACATACAAAGAGAAATAGAGTTTTGAGGTCATTATCAAGATAATTCAAGGAGAAAATCTCCTTTTGTCAAAAATAGTCACGTAACTAGAGGAGAGGGTTTTTTTTAAAGTTCATTTTGCTATTGTTTCTGATGGATTATTCAGGCAATCACTCTTTTTTTCCCACATAATATGTGTAATTATAACCTGAATAAAACTGGCCAGGAATACTCTGAGGTTCACAATTTTATTAGTTCAAATGGGTAGATTGGGCAATTTCATGCGTATAGACACTTTTTTATGTACAGACTTCTATGTTTACAGACACTGTATAGCAAGAAAAAGACTTGATTTGGAATGCAAAGAATCTGACTTTAAGTCCAATTTATGTCATTTGCTATCTAGGTGACTTGGGCTGTCACTTAATCTCCCTGAACTTCAGTTTTCTTATAAAATTTTAAAGGGTTGAACTATATTAGATGGTCCTTAAAGCTACTTCCAGTTCTAAATCTGTGATTCTAAGAAAAGCAAGCTGTTAGAGAAATTGATCCCAACATATATTTACTGCTTTCAAAGAAATACCAATTTGAAAATTTAAACTACATCCTTTCATATCCCATTTAGGGGAACAACTCCAACCTAATCAAAATAATCACACACCAACCTTTGGGGCTACAAGGTGGTAGAGGGGTTTGAGTATTGGACTTGGAGTCAGGAAGACCTCTGTAGTGCTTTTTCTTTAAAATCTTGTAATGGATATTACTAAACCCTGAGAGCCAGAAACAACTCTAGTATTGGTTCAGTTACTAATTAGTTTTGAGATCTTAGGCAAGTAATTTAACTTCTTTTCATTAACTCATCTGTAAAATGAGGCTGGTAGGTTTCATGATCTCCATAGTCCCTTCTAGCTCTAAAATTCTAGGATCATTGAACAATCCTTATTCCCATTCATCTTTCTTCACTATTACCTCAGTTCAATTAAATAGGTGATGGCTCTCAGCAGGCAGCACCATCACCTCAAGTTTTCTAAGAAGTCCCAGGATAGCTCTGTCTAGGTATTTCTTAGATATAGGAAAATTTTCTTACACTGACCAACTGAGAATTCATACCCTACTAATAACATGCCACTTCAATTTATGATGGGCTATAAAATGGATAATTTTGATTACATTGAATCATAAAGGTTTTGCACAAACAAAATCAATGCAACCAAAATCAGAAGGAAAGCAGAAAACAGGAGGAATTTTTATAACAAGTTTCTCTGATAGAAGCCTCATTTCTCAAATGTATAAAGAATTGAATCAGATTTATAAGAACACAAATCATTCCCCAACTGAAAAACAAAGATATGAACAGCTACAATCAAAGTTGTCTATAGTCATATGAAAAAAATCACTACTCCAAATCACTACTGATGAAAGACAAATTAAAACAACTCTGAGGTACCACTTCACACCTATCAGACTCACTTCTATGACAGAAAAGGCAATTGACAAATAATGTAGAGGATGTTGGAAAATTGGGACACTAACGCACAGTTGGTAGACTTAGGAACTGATCCAATCATTGTGGAGAGAAATTTGGAACTATGCCCCAAAAGATAATAAAACTGTGCATACCTTTTGACCCAGTAGTACCGCTATTAGTCTGTATTCCAAAGAGATCAAAGAAAAAGGAAAAGGATCTGTATGTACAAAGATATTTATGGCAGTTATTTTTATGGTAGCAAATAACTGGCAATTGAGCAAAGGACCATCAACTGGGGACTGGCTGAACAAGTTATGGTATATGATTATGATGAAATACAGTTGTGCAATAAGAAATAATTAGGAGGGTAGTTTCAGGAAAAACCTGGGACAATTTATATGAATGAATACATAGTGAAGTGATCAGAACCAGGAGAACATTACAGATAGTAAAAGCAATATTTTACAACAATCAATTAAGTATGATTTAGTTATTCTCAGCAATATAATGATCCAAGACAATTCTGAAGGACTTATGATGAAAAATGCTTTCCACCTTCAGAGGAAGAACCGATGGAATATGAATGCAGATAAAAGGACATTTTTTTAAACTTTCCTTATTTCTCTTTTTTTTTTGGTCTGTTTTCTTTTGCAACATGGCTAATATGGAAATACATTTTTCCTGACTGTACATAAATAATCCACAGCAAATTGTTTGCCTTCTCAATGAAGGGGGAGGGGAGGGAAGAAGGGAGAGAATTTGGAACTCAGAATTTTTAAAAAAGAATGTAAAAATTGTTTTTACATATAATCAAGAAAAAATTAAATTATAAACATTTCTTTGCCTAACATTCAAGTGTTTCTGAAATTAGGGCCTATCCATACCTTTCCAGTGTCATATAAAAGGAGTAGCATACATCCTACTGTTGTATATACTTTATTTGGCCCTGTGGAGCATGATACAGGGATTTTTTGGCCCCTCACTAAAGAACATAGACAGTCTATGTACCTTCCCCACCTTGGAGAGTGATAGATGAAAGATGCCAATGGGACGATATTTTAAAAAGAGTGAATCTGATCTTGAACACTTGCTTTCTGTCTATAGAATTCATGGGAATTCAGGAAGTCTTTTTCTTGGACTTCTTATTGGGGGGAGTGCCACTTTCCAACTTCTCTACACCAGTCATAGCTATTTGCGCAAGGAAATTGGGGCAACTGTTGTTTAGTACAGACTTAGCCTGGACCTCAGCCTCCAGTCTGCCTTTTCTGTTTCTTTCCATGAGTTTAGCTAATGAAACTGACATCTTGAGAGATGAACTTCTGTGGTTATCTTGATCATTTGGGAAATCCTGCTTTTCTCAATACTAGCTAAACAGCAGAAGGTACCCCATATAACTCCCATAATGCTTTTTAGAGGAGATGATCATTGGCAGCAGAATGAGCCCAAGTCCTAGCCTGAACCTTGATGGATTTGATCAGGCAATGCAAAGCCCAGGTGAAGGTTAAATGACTGTTCAGACACTTATAAAATGTTTAATATTTTGGTATTTTAAGTATCAAACTCCCAGAAGGGAATACTTTCCATTGTAATACATGCTTCCCTGGAAAATGTAATCAATGACTCAAAATGCATTTTTCAGAAGGAATGAGTATAATTCCTTGAGGGGCAGTGTAATATAAAATGGATAGAACAGTAAAATTCTGGCCAGAAGACAGGAATCTGAGATCTGCTCCCACTACTGACTAGCTGTGGCCAAGTTGCTAAACCTTTCTGAGTCTCTAATTTTATCTGTGAAGTAAATATAAATCATTTGATGGAGATTACTGTAAGGATCCATCAGTCAGTCAGCAAGCATTTATTAAACACGTAATATGGCCAGGTCCAGTGCAAAGCACTGGGAATACAAAGAAAAGGTGAAAAAAAGAACTCTTTCTCTCAAGAAGCTAATATTCTAATGAAGAAGATAACGTTTAATTAACTATGAATTTACAAGATACATAGAGTGGAAATGGAAGGTAATCTCAGAGGAAAGGCAAAAGCAGGAAAGGGGGTATGCTGTGTGTAGCAGGATGGGTGGGCCTGTAGACTGAGGAAGCTCCCTCCCTGAATGTGGAATTTGAGCTTTATTTGAAGAAATGTAGAAGGTAAGGTGAAGGTGATAAGGGAGGGTATTTCAAGAATGGGGTACATAGCAACTGTGGGAACTAGATGGCACAATGGATAGAGCACTGAGCTTGGAAAGATTTACTTACTAGTTGTGTGACCCTGGGCAAGTTATTTAACCCTGTTTGCCTCTGTTCTTCACCTATAAAATGAGCTGGACAACGAAATGGCAAGTTACTCCTGTATATCTGCCAAGAAAACCCCAAACAGGGTTATAAAGGGTTGGACACAACTGAAATAACTCAACAACAGCACAGAGCCAGTGAAAACAGATCTGGGAGAAGTAAACTGTAAGAAACTTGGAAAGGTGGGAAGGGTGTAGGTCATGAAGAATTTTAAATGCCAAACAGATGACTTTTTTTTTTGGATGGGAGAAGGCAAGGCATTTGGGGTTAAGTGACTTGCCCAAGGTCACATAGCTAGTAAGTGTTAAGTGTCTGAGGCAGGATTTGAACCCAGGTCATTCTGACTCCAGGGCCTGTGCTCTATTCACTGCACCACCCAGCCACCCCAGGTGATTTTTATGTTACCAAACTTCTCTGGTTCTTAATCTTCATCTGTAAAATGAAAATAATTTTGTGACAATTATGAGAATCAAACAAAACAGAACGTAACTGCTTTGCAAAATGGTTTACACAAAAGGGAGTATTTTGATTACTGCCACCATGATTGTTATTACTACTACTGGGGCATTTCTCCAACCCACCCTGTATTGTAACACTGTCAAAGTTCCCTCTTGAATAATGCATCTCTGTAGAGAGTATCTGGCTACAAGTGAAGATACTGACATCATCCAAAGTCTAGCTGCAAAACATTTTTAATGTTTTTAAATGCACAGTTCAGAGTGACGAACAATTACCCTTCTGACTGTTGCAGTAAGATGATTAATGCCGTGGATGAGAACAGAACATGTTTTTATTACATAACTGATAATCTGATCACACAACAGAGACACAAAGAACACTCTGAACTATTGAATACACCCTAAACAAAATGCCAGCGTTGTTTTTTTTAGTTTGTGTAATCTCACCTGCTAAGACCCTTATCTTCGTAAAACCGCTGAGTTCCTGAGTAAATAGTGCACCACAGATTTAAATCTTCAGGGGGATTTGATGCAAGTGGTTGCTGGATTTTGCGTCTCAGAAGCTCATATCTAACACAAAAGACAAGCAGAACACTGGGATTATCTCAACTAATGTTATTACCAAAATTCAGGTTGGTGTTGGTGTGTGTGTGAGTGTGTGTATGCATGTGTGTTTAAGAAAAACACATAATTTTGTTCTTATAGCTCCCAAATTTCATGGAGAAGTATTGGGGGGGGCCTGGTGTTAACACTTTTAGTCAATTATTTAAAAAAACTGCAGGTGAAGAATTTAACTTTATTTAGTTCTCAACAGACTTATCATTTTTGATACCTTTTGGCATAATCAAATTTGCCAAATGCTGGTGTCATTTGTTATATCAATAAACAAAATATCTTAAAGTTCACAATATAACATAACTGTTATTGCCAAAACTTACCCAATAATGAAAATATAGAGTGTCCTCAGAGTACTGACGCAATTTAAAGCTATTAAAACTTCAAACTGCACTAAGACTTTGGGGACAAACTGTATGTATCTACTATCAAACAGTATGGGTCAAGACCCATACTGCCCTATGGGTCAAGACCAGCTTTTGAAAACTTATTTTGAGACACCAATCTGGAATAATCAAAGAGCACTGGCCATATAGCTGAAATTCCACTACTGATGATTATTACATGCGTCACTTCAGACAAGTCATTTAACTTTCTTGGGGCCCCATTTCCTATTGGTAAAATGAGGAATTTGAACCATAGGACCTCTAAGGTAACTTCTATCTAGACTCCATAATCTATAATCTATGACCCAGACATCAGTCTTTAACATAGCAAATAAGAACATGAATTCTCTTTTGTTGTCTATACTGCCTGTATTTTTCATGAGTTTTCTGAAATACAAGAGTAGAAGTAGTGATGGCTTTTAACCCTGAGTTTTCACCAAAGTTACTATGTATAGAATCACAGAACTACAATGTTAAAGAATCTCAGAAATGGTCTAATACAACTCATACATGAAAAAAATTTTTTAAAGGAATTCCCTACCACAAACTGACAAGTGACTTTGACTTGAAGATCTCCAATGAAGGGAAATCTACTCTGCATAAGCCACACTTTAGCTAGCTGTAATTTTTAGGTAGTGTTTCCTAATTTAAAGGTTAAATTTGCCTCATCACAATTTCCACTCAATGCTACCATATTTGCCTTTGGGAATTAAGTACAACAGTTCCAATACTTTTCCCCTAAGACAGGCAAACCCTTGAAGACAGTCAAACCTTCCTCCCTGCCTCCCATTACCTACACAAGTCTACTCCACATTAAACATCCCCAGTTCCTTAAAATGCTCCTCCTGTGTCATAAACTGAATTTCTTTTACCATTTTGATTGCCCTTCTCTGGATATTCTCAAGATTAGCAATGTCTTTACTCAACTGTGGCAACCAGAATTGAACACAACATACCAGTTGTGCTCTGATCAAGGAAGAATATATTAGAACTATAACTCCCCAATTCCTGAACATTCAAATTGCTGACACATTCAAATGGACCTATGACTTCATCCAGTGCAGTGGTTCTCTACCTGTGAATTATGTTCAGTTTGTAACAATGAAAATACATCCTGCATATTGGATATTTACATTACAATTCATAATAGTAGCAAAATTACAGTTATTAAGTAGCAAGAAAATTTTATGGTTGGGGGGTCAACACAACATGAGGAACTATATTAAAGGGTCACAGCATTAGGAAGGTTAAAAACCACTGATCTAGTGGATAGTCCATCCAGTTTTGTAGGTGACAACCTGTTGATTCCTTACCATCCCGTTTTGACTTTTGTCTTCCAATCATCTCCCCACCGGGTATCCACCTCTTGACTGAAACTCTCTTCACTTTCTCCTAACATTATGAGAATCCCAGTGTACTCAGGCTGTCAACCAATTATCTCTAACTCTTGCTGCATGACCATCCTATCTTTCTTTTCAACCATACACTTCTCTGATGACACTTTTTAAATTGCTTCTTCTTTGGAGTTCTAGATTTATAATGTGTTACAGGTTACTCACACTTAGTATGAACTTCACCATTGTATTTAGTGCAATATTCATTTTTAGACACTATTCCTTAGAGAAAAGTTCTGTGACTTAGAGACATATAACACCAGTAAAATATTGGTATTAAAATATGGGGTGTCATTTAAAGGAAAAGATTAAGGTCATTAAAAGGGTTTTATAATTTCTCAAAGGCAATCCATTCCACTTTCCTCTTCTCATTTAATTTTATATAGGCAGTTTTTTTAATGTATGTGTGCACACACATATATACTGATGAATGCACTCTGTAGATTGCCCATCTAACATAAAACTCCATATGAATACCTGAACAATATATATTTTTCATCCTCTTGATTTTCCTCTGTGGATGGTTACAGCATACATTTATGAGAAGTTATAGATTTCTCATTTGGCTCTATAATATTGCCACACCACAATGTCATCCACGAAAAGAAGCATCTTGAGAGCTTTACCTTCTTTCTATCTAAAATCCCTTTTCAGTATGGGCTCTGTGCTAGATAACCTCAATGCTAGTGAAACATACATCTCCCTGCTTTACACTTCATCTGATATTTATGAGTAGAGGGTCATAAAACCATGTTATTCCTTTTAATGTACCTTTCAAGAAATCTTGATATATGTAATGGAGATACCTTGTGGGAAGAGTGCCCTTAAAATGCCATGTTGCTCTATTGTGTGACTTATGAAATAATTGAATACATTATAGATGTATATATATACATATGCATATGTACATATATATTTGTATACATATACACAGAGATATAAATATAGATATAAATACTCATTATTTTATACAGAGAGAAGTAGTTTATGTCCATTAGTCATGTTTGACTCTTCAAGACCCCATTTCAGGTTTTCTTGGCAAAGATACTGGAGTGGCTTTCTATTTCCTTCTACAATTTGTTTTACAGATGAGAAAACTGAGGCAAACAGGATTAAGTGATTTGCCCAGGGTCATGCATCTAGTAAGTGTCTAAGGTGACATTTGAACTCAGGTTCTTACTTTAGGGCTAGCAGTCTATCTGCTGCACCACCCATCTGCCCTCTCTCTGTCTCTCTCTCAACCTATATCAATATCCATCTTCCTAAGTCTCTTTGAGTATGTAATTATTTTGAATGTCTAGAATGTCATGACAAAACCAGAATATTTCATTCAGTTCTGGGTGACTTATTTGAGGGAGGACTTTAATAATCTTGAGAATAGATAAAGAATTGTAAGCAAAATGGTACAAGAATTTCAGTTTATGCCAGAGGAAAAGTAGTGTGTGTGTGTGTGTGTGTGTGTGTGTGTGTGTGTGTGTGTGTGTAAAACAAAACAATATATACATTGACACATTTTGTCAATTTTGTTTTGATCAATATTATCTATTGAGTAATATCACTTCTGAAAGATTGTTTATCTTTTGTCCTTATTAATATTTTCATCAAGCATATCCTTAATGCCTATGTAGATTAGTATAATAAAAATATTACTAAGCGGGAAAGTAGGCATATATTTGGTAATTTTTGTTATGTTCTAAGTCTCCTTTTTCAGTAGTAATAAGGTGTAAAAATTTTTCCATGTTTTTGATAACTTTCCCTCCTTCAGATAGTCTGTGAATCAGTCTTTCAATGTTTTTACAATTGTATTCCTTATAGTATAATTCTCCATGTACATTGGGTGTATCTATTATTTTTACCTTTTTTTCTCTTTAGTGTCATTTCTATTTCTTCTATGAGCATATCAAGGGCTATGTGGTTAGAATACAAATGTTATAAA
Source organism: Pseudocheirus occidentalis (assembly GCA_028646575.1). NCBI lineage: Eukaryota > Metazoa > Chordata > Mammalia > Diprotodontia > Pseudocheiridae > Pseudocheirus > Pseudocheirus occidentalis. The sequence continues at coordinate 81,178 of JAQQSW010000068.1, forward strand.
TCACTTTCCCTTAATGCCAAAATAGAATTTGCAGAATTTTTTTTTCTGTTTTTCTTCTCTTTTCTCTCTCCTTTCTTTTTCCCTCCATTTTTATCCTTATATGCCCTCAGGATGACTCTGATTATTTGAGTTACTCAACAAATATTCTTTATACTTATTTTACCATGCACCATTTTTTTTGTTTTATGAAGAGATATTGATCATAATATTCCATGATTATTCTCCAATATATTTTTAAAAGTTTAAAGACTGGTATTGCCTTTAGCTGTCATATATTTGGCAAGTAAATCAAATATCTAATAACTAAGGTGATTTTTAGTCTTTTTAAGGATCTTTATTTTAGCAACTGACCAATACCAGCTGCATTTCACAATAAAATTTTTATACCTAAAATATCATAAACTACATCTATATTTTCATTTATGTACCTTTTTCATTATCCTCAATAACTTTCTTGGATCTTATGGCCCTCATAGTACAGCCTAAGGTTACTTTATTTTTTTAAACTGCTATATCATATTCAACTTAGAATTCACATCCAGATCTTTCTCAGGCCAACAACTATGTAGCTATGCTTTCCCCACTTTGTAATTGCTATGGTCATTTTCATCCTTATAAATTTAACCATATGAAATTCATATTTAAACTGGTATTTAGTATGTTAACTAATAAAGCATAACAAAATATATTCTTTTTGAAATTAGGAATAGGCATTTGTATGGTGACAAAAATAGTTGCTGTACTGAGTGGACCTAGATATTCACAGTATTATAAAATGAACTTGTTAAGTGTTACAATTACAGTGCCATATCACTTTAAGCTCAAGATGTGAAACATCTACAAATAAAAGAATTTGGGGAGCGGCTAGGTTGGCACAGGGGGCAACTGGGTGGCACAGTGAATAGAGCACTGGCCCTGGAGTCAGGAGGACCTGAGTTCAAATCCAGCCTCAGACATTTGAAACACTAACTAGCCATGTGACTTTGGGCAAGTCACTTAACCCCAATTGCCCTCCTAAAAGCAAAAATAAAATAAAAATCCTACGGATGTGCCATTCATGTTTAAAAAAAAATAAAGAAAAGAATTTTGATACTTGTTTCTCTAGAAATGACATATTTAGATAAATCAATACTAAAATCACTTACCTCAATTGAGGTCCATTTGGCCTACTGGGTGGCTGCCAAGAAACTCCAATATAGGACTCACTCACTGGTGTCAAAGACAAAGGATTAATACCCTGAGGTAGTGCAGATTGGGTTGTGATATAAGTAGGCAAACTCTCTGTACATCCTCCAAAATGTCCCCCTCCTCCTGAGCAAGCTATTATGGTGACTGAATAATTAGTGAAAGGAGTGAGTTGCGTTATTAATTTACTAAATATGGAGGTATTGCTGCTGGGGGTAACTATAATTCTTGGGTCTGGCATGCACACTTCATAGCTGAGTATGTCTCCATTTGGAATGAGAGGAGGACTCCAAATGACCTGTATGGAAAGAAACGTTTAAAATCAGCATAGGCATACAGAAAGAGGACAATTTATTTTCACTTGCAGACATGCTCTGTCATGTCTTTTTTTTTCTTCTAATGAAATCACCCTCTTAAATATTGACTTGCTAGAGAATCTTTGCTCCTGAACTGTAATGAATGATTTTGGATCAATTAACAGTACACCATGAACTAAATGAAATGTTATTTCCTTGATCTGGCTTTCCATCTCAACATGTTCTAGGACTGTCAAATACACAGCACCTTAGTGATTCATCTCCACTGTGGGTGTGTCAAAGAACACTGAGTAAACACATGGAGAAAATTCACACATCCCCATGCATCAATAGGGCAGCCACAGGATTTGATAGTTTGCTCGTTTACAACTCAATTACCTAAAGCACCAGAATCCTTTATCTCACATTGTTCCTGTGGACTGTAAATTGCAATACTATTGTTGTTGTATTCAATAAAACCAGACAATGTTTTCAGATTTTTGGAAGATGTTGAACAATTCAGTTATTGAAACTTTTTGAGCTGAACACTGAGTACTTCTGGAAAAAAAAAGTCAAGGACTATAGTAAAAAGACCACAAGATATAACTAGTTCTCAAGGACAATGGGTGCCTAGAGTGCATTAAAATACAGGAAATTTTCTGAGAAGTAAGAATATCCCAGGCATGGTCATGCTAGAGCCAGCTTGCAAAGGCTTTTTGTGAGCTAATTGTTAAATTTTCAGTGTGAACATTTGCACCTCAGAAATGGGCAAATGCTACAAACTGGAACTAAATTGAAAATGAACAAAATAAGGAAGAGTATAACATTTCCACATGTTTATTCTTGTTTCTTTTCTAAAGATGATTATATTATTCTAATGAATATGATATACACTAATGAATTATCATTTCCTTCCCACAGTAAGAAGATAGTTTTATATTGAGATTAGTGTGACTTGTTTTCAAATTATAGTTGGTATGTTAAATATTCTGTCCTCCTACTATTTGATTTTTTAATTGTGGACAGGAGCTTTTAAAAGGACTGACTACTGGGAAGTAAAACTGACAAGTACACTTTGAGTATTCTCTCATTTGTAAGAGATCATTTTCAGTCTTCTCTCTTCATATTGAATATCTACTGAACCCATGGCTTCTCATAACTTCTAGCCAGTATATACATCCCTTAATTTGAATCCATCCTGTACTAATGATTACACTAATCATTCTAGAACATCACATTCATAATGTAATTCTTTTGCTTGGAACTGTTCAATAACATCATGGTGCTTGTTCATGATGCACCATGAAACATTGACATAAGCCAGAATTTCTTAGCAAAGAAATGTTCTAGTCCCAATCTACGTCTCCAAATTCTCCATTGTGGCCCATCATAACAGGGCTCCTCACTATTCCTTAAAAACACTCCACTTCCTGCGTTTGCTTTGTCATATAAGAATATAAGCCTTTAACAGACCTCAGGATCATTTATACTTTTCTAGTCCTGTGACCCTTATATTATTCTTCCTGATTTTCAGATTACCAAGCAGATAGCACATTTGCCAGGATTTTTTTCCATTACCTAGAGCTCTAGTGTACTTGAACCTATTGACTTGAAGTGATTAAGACCAACTATGTCATCTGCTCATCATATTTCTTCAATCCGGAAGACCCTTTCCCTAAACCTTTACCTGAATTATTTAATTATTATTAATTAATAATTATTCTGGTATTGAGGGATTAGCTATCCCCTCCTCCATTCTTGAAATCTTTCCTGATTCCCCTAATTTATCCCCTATGTTATTATATTATTTATTATTATTATATTATATATATTATATTATTATAATCCCCTATAATTTATCTCTTTCAAAATCTCAAAGCACATTAATTTTTTTGAATGTATGTCTTCATTAGGTATTTCAGTTCTGTCTTGAAGTACAGTTGCTATTATACTTGTCTAATTTCCCTCCATAGATGGTAAAAGTCTCCCGTCCCCTTCCAAGGCAAAGAGTTTATACCATTCAACTTTCTATCATACATAGCTCTTAGCACTGTGCCTTGTATATAATAGGGTCACAAAATGAACAGTTTTGTATGACATAAATAAATTAACAAACTGCCAAACAACTTTCTCAATTCCTTATCCCTTTTCCAGCCCAATTGGTCTATCCTAGTCTCACAAATAATTTAAGCATATTATGCCTGCCTAAGTCTCACTAATATTTCTTTTTTTTAATGCTCATTTTATCTTATTCAGAAATTTTTTTGCCTTGTTTGTTTACTTTTTAGTTTACAAGACTCAGTTCCAGAATCACTTGAGTTTCAGAGTTTCTCCCCTCCCTTCTCCCCTACCCCCCATGGTGGTGTACAATCATGTATACAATCTGCAAACTCTTTCACAATGTACAAGAGTCTGGTTGTATAAAAGGGTTGTAACCAATGGAGTAAATATTGGGAAAAAAGAAACAAAACCAAACATAGAAAAGAATTATAGCATGTATTGCTTCAGTCTCCATTTAAACTCTGGTCTTTCTAGATCTTTCTCTGAATGTAGACATCTCCTTCCATTCTGAGACTTGTAGAGTTGTCTTTTAAGTGTGCGTTGCTGAGAAGAGTCCAGTTTATCAAGGTTGGTCGTCACACACATGATGTATCTATGACTGTGTACAAATTTTTCCTGGTTCTGCTCTTCGCACTTAGCATCGATTCATATAAGCCTCTTCAGGTAATTATGAAGTCCATCTCCTTCCCATTTCTTATAGCACAGTAGTATTCCATTATATTCATATACCATAACTTGTTCAGCCATTTGCCAATTGAAGGGCATCCCATAAATTTCCAGTTTTTTGCTACCACAAAGAGAGCTGCAATTAATATTTTTGTACATATGGGTCCTTTTCCCACTTCTATGATCTCTTTGGGATACAACCCCCAAAGTGGTATTACTGGATCAAAGGGTATGCAATTATTTTTAGCCCTTTGAACATAGTTCCAGATTGCCCTCCAGAATGGTTGTATCAGTTCACAGCTCCACCAACAATGCATTAGAGTTCCAATTTTTCCTCTCCAGCACTTGTCATTTTCCTGTTTTGTCATCTTAGCCAATACGACTGATGAGATGTGGTACCTCAAAGTTGTTTTAATTTGCATTTAATTTGCATAGTCTCACTAATATTTCAAAGCATATTTCAGGTATTATTTCTTTTTTAAAATTAAATTATTTATTTTTTACTTTTCAACATTCACTTCCATAAGTTTTACATTTTCTTCCTATCTCCCCCCTCCCCAAAATGACTTGCAATCTAATATGGGCTCTACAGATACATTCCTAATAAACAACATTAGTCATGTTGCATAAAGGAATTTTAATGAATGGGGGAAAATCATGAGAAAAAAACAACACAAAACAAAACATAAAAGAAAATAGTCTGCTTCATTCTGCTTTCCAACTCCATAGTTCTTTCTCTGAATGTGACTGGCATTTTGCAACATGTGTCTTTTGGAATTGTTTTAGGTCCTTGCAGTGCTGAGAAGGGCTAAGTCTATCAAAATCCATCCACTCACACTGTGGCTGTTACTGTGTACAGTGTTCTCCTGGTTCTGCTCCCCTCACTCAGAATCAGTTCATATAAATCTTTCCAGATTTCTCTGAAGTCAGGTATTATTTCTTTAAGAAATGATTTCTATCTCTTGAAAACTCATAACGATCATTGTCTTTACCACTTGATTGACCTTTAACCTTACACAATTGTGTGTTTTTTTCATTATAGTCTCGTATTATTATTATTTAACAGGTATTACTATTTAACTCTTAGTGCACATCTTGTCTTTCCAATTGAACTGTAAGATTCTTCATGGCATCTGCATTTTCCACAATACCTACCACATGATATACATGTAGTAGGGGGACAGATAAACATTTAATGGATGATGGACTCCCTACTTTGTATTATCTCTTACACAAAACTGTTGGGTTTTATTTGAACTGAAAGTTTGTACAAATTCTATTCTCTTTATTTTATAAAAAAATGGAGGTCATTTACAGAAAGACTGTCCACAGTCACACAGCTAGTAAGCATCAGAATCTACACCTCAACCTGAATGCAGTGACCTCAAGTCCAGGGCTCTACATTGCTTCTAATATACCACCACACTGCCTTCTAATTGTGAATTACTTATTGGGAACACAAGATACTTTACTCAAATATATCACACAATACTATCAGTGTGTGTGTGAACCAAAACGATCAGGGGAGCCTGTGTGGTAGATTAGAAAGAGTTCAAGACTGAAAGTTTAAATCCTAAATCTGACCCTGGGAAAGGTGCTTTCTCTCCCTATACCTTAGTTTCCTTATATGTAGAAAGAAGGCATTTGACAATTTTTGACTTTTAAATTTACATCTGAATCTATGATCTAATAATGTGGACCCAAGTAAGACTTCATTACTTTATATTTCTTGAAATTTCTTTTGAGATAGTTAACTCTGAGTAACAGATAATATACCCTATGTCAGAGATCACAGGTATATTCTTTCCCCAACATTTTTTTTCTTTTTAGTACTATCATGCTGAAACCTTAAAAGAGAAACTCATATACATTGGTTCAGTTTCAATCTAAACATGCTATCATAGCACAGATAATTATAAACAAAAAGGAGAACCAATCAGATTGAATGAGACTACAAACTCCTATCTTATAGGAAAGGGGAGAAAATACCTTTCAGAGAGAACAGGCTAAAGATTTTCAATATTTTGCTTTGACTAAGACTGGAAAACATAATGAGAATTCCCCAAAGGTCAGCATTGGCCCAGAAGCTTTTTAGAAGAAAATATCAAGGGTTTAACAGCGGTCCTGATAGTTCTAGAAACTTTGCCCTATGGCTGAACAGCATGACAATTTTTTCTTACTGATTTACTGAGTTATTTAGAGTTTGCTGGAAGAAAAAAACTTCTAGGTGGGATTCTTATGAACAAGAGAGAATGTGACTCACTATAGGCTATACCAAATAAATCTAAAGCAAGAAAAGGTGTGTAGGTAGGTGTAGGGGTGTGTGTGTGTGTGTGTGTGTGTATGTGAGAGAGAGAGAGAGAGAGAGAGAGAGAGAGAGAGAGAGAGAGAGAGAGAGAGAGAGAGAGAGAAACACCATTTCTTTGTGAACTTGAAGAATGAGCCAAGGTCAGGCTCTGGGGACTGATTGGGCCTTCTAGTTTAAGAGCTATCACAGCAACAATCCATGTGATTGATCCATGTTACACAACCTCCCCCTTCTTCATCCTGAGTCTTCTGAGAGTTCAAGTCAGACCTTGGCAGTACATGAAAGCAGGCTATATGACTCAGAAGACAGTCTGTGTTGGATACAGGAATGGCTTGTTCATTGATTCAAATCCCAGTGTTGAAGCTATGAAAGAAAGCACACTAGAGAAAGCCCTATTGAGGAAGCTACTGGGAGAGATTAACTGATTGAACATAATTACTCTAGAAACTGTCATTTAAAGATCAGGAAGCCTTATTTTCTCCAATAAAAAATTTAAAGGGATAGGAATTTCCCCCAACCTTAGAAGGCAATTATTTTTGACCACAGTGAGTTGGTATATTTCAATCTAAATCTACAAAGCATTTTAATAGAAATGGTGATAGCTAATATGGGTCACGATGTAGCCTGTATAGGGCAAGATACTCATCTTTACCATACAAATATAGTCCTGAAGGACAGAATGGCAGAGGGGACAGAGAACTAGCTGTGGGACCCTAGTTAAGTCATTTCATCTCTAGTTTTGTCAGTCAACTCTAAGACTCTATGTTCCTAATAGCAGTTCTCAATATTCAGGTCTCATTTCTCAAAAGATATTTACACACTAAAAAACTAAATAGACTGCTTTTAAAGATATTTTTTAATTTTTTCCTTTAAATTGAATTTCATCTTGTTTGACCTCTTTTGAAAGTTTAAAATAAATCTGGGCTCTACTCAGTCTCCCCCCAAAAACAAACAAAAAGATAAACAACTCTGTTGCAGAGGAGTGACCGAGGTGTTTTGGTAAATGGATTGCCTCACAAATAGTTAGAGGTCCAATAAAAATAAAGAAACAGAGTCCTACATGGTCCTTGTCTGTGTTTTCCATGAAGGTAGAAGAACAATAGGAAAAGGAATAACAGATACTAAGAATCACACAGTCTTTAAACTAACTATAAAAATAAGTTTAATTGTTGGTGTCACAGATAATGAAATCTTTGTCCATTGACAAGCAATGGAGGAAATGAATCATATCTTCAGGTAATTGGAGGAAGTAAATCATATCAACCTTGGCCTTCTAAAGCTGGATCTAAACAGAAGTATAGCTCCTGGGTTCTTTTTAGAGAAGCAAATAAAGGTTTTTTTTTATCACATACATATTTGGTCATTGCATATTGAGGTATTTATGATTACTGTTTGCCAAAATGTTTCCATGGAACATATGTATCAATGTCTAGAGGAATTACAGAAAAACAAGGTTAATTTGGTAAAGAATAGTTGGTTGCTTTAATATGAAGGAAGTCATTGGAAATACAAGGTACAATATCATTAACAGAAAAAAAATTTAATAGTACAGGGTCTAGAATTTCTCCTTGTTCCCTCTTCCTGCCTTGAACTGATAGCATATTATTAATGGCTATTCTATGGGTCTAGGCATTCAATTAGTTCCAAATCACTGTATTATCATTTAATCTACTTCAATCCATTTCGTCCAGAAAGATATTTTAGAAGTCTTTATATGTAAAATAAGTTGATAGCATTTCTCTGATGTATCAATATGGTTACCCTAACAAAGAAAAATATGAGGTTAATATAGCATGAACAGGCTGTTAGTGATGACTATTTCCCCATAAAAATGCTCACAGACTATGCCTCTAATAATTAATTCAAGATTTTCACTAAGAATCAAATTCATGTTCATTGGCCTGTGGTTTGCACATTCTATCATATCCTCTTTCTTTGAAAATTGGGGCGTCTTTCCTTCTCCAGAACTCCAACATTGTTTTATGAAAGCAACATTGCCTTCAAAGGTCATCACCAATAGCTCAACAATTGTATGTGTTTCTTTCTGTACCTTATCCCTTAATCATCTCAAGGGTCCAGTGACTTAGAACTCATTGAAGGAAACTAGGTGCTTTTATTTTGTCACTTATTTGGGGTTTGAACCCAAATATCTTTGAAGAAATCATAAAAAAATTACTTCGAGCATAAATATTATCCTGCTTGGGAGAAAAAAAACCAGATACAAGTTTTGATACTTACAAATCATTTAATGTTTCTGGGTCTCAGCTTTCTCATCAATAAAATGAGAGGGTTTGAATAGATGACTTCTAAGTCTCTTCCAAATTTAGGTCATTGTTTGTATCATCTCTGATACTGAGGATGAATTTTGGGAAATCCAGTATCTCACAGTTGTTAATTATCATTTAGTACCTTCTTTGATTGTGATCATTGGCCCTTCTCACCAGCAGCGATTAAAGGAACTCATTTTTGTTTTCCTCAGCTCATTACAGCCATGGATGGCCTTGAAATCATACTTCTGCTATCTTGTTACTTTTGCACGTTTTTTTCTGTCCTACAGTCCTTCTTCAATACATATCTTTTAGGCATATGAATTGGATGATAAGTTTCCTGTTTGGTCATGTTAGTATCCTCAGGGAGTTCCTGTTTTCTCCTTCACTGGAATCATTTGTCTCCTGTCTTATCTTCAGAATTCCTTTCTTGAGAGCTTCCCATGTTGAAGGAGCTGACTACCCCTGAAAGATATTAGGTCACTCCATGCTGCCTTTTTGATTCTTCCTCTGAACCTAAAGTCTGATCTCTTCAAGTTCATGTTTTCATCACACCCTATGGAGCTTTCCTTTGTTTATCTATTGCAAACTCTGAGATAAAGCAAACATTTGTAGCCCAAGGTGCCTATTATTTATACTTCATTTAAGTTTCATCCTTTAGGTTAGTCAGGATCCAATCCAGAAATATAATTCCTCCCATGATTTATTAGGAAGGATGAAATGATCATAAAGTAAATCGTGAATTTATTAGCTGCTTTTAAAAAAATATGTGGGTGTATCTTGGGGAGTGGGGGAGACAGGGACAGAGAGACAGAGATTTTCCAACAGATGTCAGGATTGTTGAAGTCCTTCAAAACTCCTTATCTAAGGTATCATCCTGCCCAGGTGATATGTAATGTTCTCCCTTGACAATAAGATTTTGTTTTTTTCTGATAATCTTTGTCCAAATATTGTTCTCCACAATGTTCCCCTAGGATGGTTTCTGGATTTCTGCCTTTGACTATATCTTCTTTACATACAATGGTGATAATAATAACAATTATTGTTGTACTACTACACTTATCTAATGTTCTAAAGTTTCCCAAGCCCTTTACATATATTATATCATTTGATTCCTACAAGAATCCTGAGTTAAGTGCTATAATAATTTACTTCCTTTTTACAGATGAAGAAGCAGGCTATGAGAGAGTAACCTTGTCCAGTAGCTAATATGTGCCTACAGTAGAATTTTAAAATTGTATAAATCTATATAGCCAAAAAGTCTGTGTAGCTTCCTATAAATAATGTCATACATCCAACACTATTGCTAATTTTTAGGTAGTTTAAAACGTGCTTAGGCTATTAGCTTTCAATGATTTTTAGCCTCTAAAAATAACTTAAGAGTTTGAAAAAGTTAATGTATCACTTTAAAGAGATTAAACTTTGTGTTAAGTTATTCTCTAGGATTAAAAAAAGTCATATAGTATTTACAACATACATTGAGTTTGATAGAGGTAATATATATTAAAAATAGAAACAACTTCCTCCCTTCTCTTCACTCTACTGTGTATCTATCACAGACTGAATATGTAGTGGGATATAAAGACTGTGGCACTGAGAATAAAGGATAAGCCTTTTTTTCGATAAAGGCAATGTCTTTTTAAGAAGTGGCTTGAACTCTCCTAAAGAAAAAGTCCAAGTTAGCATTAGCTGAATATTTAAAAATAGCAAGGCATTTTAGAAATAGCAAAAACTTAGGAATCAGGAAATTTAGTTTACAGTTCCACATCTATGTGATCTTTGGTAAATTACTTAGCTTCTATAGGCTCAGTTTAACACATTTATAAAATGAAAGAGTAGCATTAGATGATTTCTAAGGTCCAAGCTCTAAAATCCTAAAGTCATATTATCTTCTCTACAAGATGTATGTGCTCTTGTCCAAAATCACTGGATAAACACAGTCATAAAGCAATCCTTCCCAAATGTAATATAACTAGCCTTTATCATAGACAACTATCGAAATGGGCCAAATAATATCTTCCATCTCTTCAGCATTATGCAATCTCTCTCCTGTCAATATCAAATAGAAAATCCATAAGGTCAAATCCTTGACACTTCATTCCTTGGAGGTTTTACTGTGCTCCTTTTCCTAATTTCCTGACAGAGAACATAGAAAATAGAACCATGACAGGAAAATTATTGGAATTCCTTGGAGATAATCTTATATTCATACTCTTGATGAATAACATGGCAATGGTTAGCAAGCACAGAACCATTAAAACTAACGTTTTAGTAAAAAGAAGTAAACACTTTTTTTCAGGTTGATATTTAGACTTCTGAAAATATTCATACCTCATCTTCAGGGAACACATCTTTTTTTTCTTGTTTGGAGGAGGAAAGTAGGGCAATTGGGGTTAAATGATTTGCCCAAGGTCACACAGCTAGTAAGTGTTAAGTGTCTGAGGTCAAATTTGAACTCAAGCCCTCCTGACTCCAGGGCCAGTGTTCTATTTACTGCACCACCTACCTGCCTCTGTTGGAACACACCTTTCTTAAGAAATAGAGAATTCGGTATGATTTTTAATTCATAGTTTATTAGAGCTACAGGTGTTAGTTCTTGTTTGACATATGTGTATCTTGTGAAACCTGAATTGACTGATACCTGAACATTTGAAACTGGAGAAACTTACCTCATGAGCTTTCTTAAACTGGGAAAATTGAAAACCATAAAAGTGCATCTTTTTGCCATTTCTAAAGAGAAAACTTACAACATTACATGCTACTGCCTTTTGCTTTCAAGTAAAATTTCAAGGAAGTTGACTTTATCCCAAATGTCCCAAAAGGCCATGTCCCTTCCACGGTACATGTTTCCTTGAACCACACAAAGCATTTTGTTTACACTTGTCTCCTGCCCTTATCATGTTCTATTAGAGGCAGCCTATTATCATATTGGGTTAGATTGGTGGACTTGGATTCGAGCTGACCTGAATTCAAATACCACCCAAGAAGACCCTTACTAGCTGCGTGACCATGGGCAAATTACTTAACCTCACTTAGCCATTGTATCCTTATCTGTAAAATATGGACAATTATAACTCCTACTTCTTAGAGTAGTTATGAAGGTATATCAATAGAAATAATACAGCTACCCTGCTTTGCAAATCCTAAAGGTGTTATATAAATGTTAGGTATCGTAGTGGCTAGGTGGTGTTGTGAATACAGCACCGGCCCTAGAGTCGGGAGGACCTGAGTTCAAATCTGGCCTCAGACACTTCATACAAAAATTAGCCATGTGACCTTGGGCCAGTCACTTAACCCCAATTACCCTCCAAATGAGCAAAAAATAAAAAATAAAAACATGTTAGGTATCATCGCCACCACCATTTTGTACGGTGGCTATTAGCATATGCTTTCAATGCTCTTGCTAAACAGTAGACTCCATGAGGGCAGAAACCATGTCTTAATAAATTTTTTGTCTTTCCCTTAGTTTCTTCAAATGATCCTATAAGACAAAGACACTTAATCGGTGTTCACTGAATTGATTCAATACCACAACACTTTACACTTGGCACATGAATTTATAACTGTTTTCAGAATGTATTATGTATGTATGCATTCTCTCTCCCCCAGTCCTCAAGGACAGGTTTCATGTATGTCTGGTAAAAAATTCATCCATTTTTTTCCATTAAAAAATAAAATAAAATTGTCCCCTTCCCTTGAGCACCTAGAACAGCTCCTGTGTAGGTGGTTGGTACTTGCTGCTTTCTTATCTGCTGACAGATATGTCCAATAGACTTGTCTTCTTCTGCACGTCCATCATAAAGACAATCATCAGCCAATTACTGGGAATCCACAATTAAAAAGGTAAGGACAGAGACCACTAATTGAAACCAGCAATCCTAGGCAGTGATCATAATTCAAGTCTCAAAATCTCTCAAGCAGATAGAGGTGATGGAAGAGCATATGACATTCATAGACCATGGAAGTTTGGGGCATTATGGTTGCATTTTAGCAGCACACTGTCTCTCAGAGTATCTTGTATCTTAGAAGGAAACCACTCATACCTAGAGATAAGAATAAGAGCTTTGGGTTCAAATGGAAAAGTATATCCCTTCCAAAGATTTGACTAAAATGGACAAGATATTGCACTAGCATTGGCATTAAGGAATGGCTTCTCACCCCCCCCCACAGAGTCCCCCACACCTTCCCATATTCTTTTTAATATCTTCAAGCTTTCTGTCTTGAGGTTACAGGTCAGTCACTGTTTCTCTGTTTGACAACTATGCCTCATGTTCTGAAAATCGTCAGTGTATCCTCAAGATGCTATTACTTTTTATAATTTGATAATATGAGATTATATTATTAAAACAGCTGTTTCCAAATCCCTAACCAAGTTCTAGATGAGACTGAATATTCTTGCTGACTCTGCCTTTTGATAGCTTCTGATTTTTCTGCAATAATTTGAACACCAATAAAAGTTAGATTTTTTTTTAAAGTCATTGCTAGTGCACAATTTCTACATATTTCAGGTACCAAGTCATATATACTTTCAGATTCCTAACCTGGGGTTATCATTGCCCCAGGGGACTCATGGGAACGCCTAGAATTTATGTTGGAACTTTAAAAATGATCCACATTTTGCCCTCTCTGTCTCCCTCATCTAGTACAACCTTTTCCATTTCAGGTTGACAGGCTGTAAGTGTGATTTTGTTACTGGATGAAGTAAAAAGTAAGAAGGGGGCAATCAAAGGAAATGGGAAAAGACAATAAGTCTGACAAATTGTCTTTGGCTACCTTTGATCCTCATGCAGCTATGCTGAGCCAGACAGACCTATGCATGAATGGCTATCATTCAACTAAAAATGAAAATGATTTGTCCATTTTTCAAAGTTTACCTGAGAAGGAATGCTTAGTTCTTCAAATTCAAAAACAAGAAATCCAGGATATGCCCATTCCAAAGCTTTGCCATTCTGAAAGAGGAAGACTTGCTACATAATATCTTATCTAGTGGTATGGCTACTAAACTTTTTGTTAATTCCACCAGTAAAAATTTAAAAAAGAAGTTCTAGGGGTGGTTAGATGGTGCCGTGAATAGAGTACTGGCCCTGGAGTCAGGAGGACCTAAGTTCAAATCCAGCCTCAGATGCTTAACACTTACTAGCCGTGTGACCTTGGGCAAGTCACTTAGACCCAGTTGTCCTGCCTTCTCCCTCCAAAAACTAAATTTAAAAAGTTCCAGAATGATTATCCCCTTTAAGGTTAGTTTTCCTTTAAATGGAGAGCAATTCCAAAGATTACCAACTCATATTTGGAAGATTAAATCTTTTGATGGGCTGAGGAATTTTTAAAAATAACTGACCATGACCGATGGATCTAGTAAACATTTTTATCATAATCTTTAAGTTAATTCTTCTTAAATGTAGAAGCAAGATAAAATTCTGTAGACTTTTCATGTTTCTAATATTAAAAATGCATGGTTCAGTCTGTCTCTTATTGATGCTAATTAACAAAAGAGGGGGAAAAATGTAGTTCTTATGATTTAAATTCATTTCTTCTACCTATATTTTTGAACATTATTTCTTGTTCCCCTAGTGAAGAGGTTTGAGGCAGAAGGGCAGACATCAACGCAATAGAGACCTAAATAAGAATTTTAACAGATGAACTTTGCTTTTATGCAAATGGCCTTTGTTTTGTGCTCTGGTGAGCAAGCTACTGAAGCTACTGTACCAGTGCTTTTGGCATTAGTACAAGACTGAATCCATGGAAGCATGTGTGTATTTACACAAAAGAGGCTTCTAAGCTACAAAACTCCCTCCTGTTTGGTTACACTAATTTCCCTTGAATGAAGTTTGTATGCAAGCCAAAACAATGGTAGTTATCCTGTCCTCTAGAGCTCATTCCCAGATGAATGTTGTGAATAATTGAAGACTTCCTAGATAGACCTGTAATATGCTATTTTTACTTCATTTGCCAATCATTTTGCTCTTTGATCATGTTTTAATCAGAATATTGGTAACTTGGACCTTCTGTTAGCATACTAATCCAGTCCTTACTATTTTCCCAACTCTTCTCATTTTTTGATCTATTTAAATCTGACGTGGTGGTTAAGCTAAGCATCCCATTGTGACATTCAAAGCATTTCAGGTGTGTGAGGAAAATGGAAGCATCTCAATAATATAATTAAGGGGATACAGGAACAGATGAAAAACTGACACCGAACTCAAAATGGTTTGGGCCACTGGCCAGAAAGTTACCTTCTTCAGCTAATGCCTAAGGCAGTAGAGATACTAATTTTGCCAGTAGATGGCTCTGTTCCACACAGAGTCAATCAAGGGTAAGTTTGCAGAGGGGAAAAAAGTAATAATTATCCTACCTTAGCCATATCTGGTCCTAACACCAGCACCTCAGGTGGTTGTACCCCAGCAGGCCTTGATGGTCTTGTGGTAACTTCTACCCAAGCACTGCTGTTTGTGCCTCCATTAAATGTGCTCATTAGTATTCGGTACTCGTACCTGGTCCATGGGCTAAGAGCAGAAGTTTGATCAATAAATTTCATGGAGTGATTCAGTGGGAGGGTCACAAGTGTGGTCACTTGTTCCATTCCTTTGGACCTTCTCTCAATAGTAAAGTTCTCCACTAGACCATTGGGGTGAAGAGGGGGTTTCCAAGATATAAGCACTGATGTTGGTGTATCAGAATATAGTTCCGGGCTTGGAATACCTTCTGGTGCATCAGGAAGAGTCCATACAGCCTGGGTCTTAGTTGAAAGAGAGCATCCTTTTGAAGTACAACCTTCTACCTGAAAATAGTAGGTACTATTGGGGCGTAAGTGAAGCACTGTGCTGTTAGAGGCTTTTCCTGGGATCACTGAATGAAAATGGCCATTTTGATAAATGTTATAATGGGTGATAACACCATTGGGTCTTGAAGGATGCTGCCACTTGAGAGTCATTGTTCTTGACTTCACATCCAAAAGAAATGGAGGATCAATGGGTCCTGGTTCTATAAGGGAGAAGAAATGTAAGTAGTCTAGACAAACTTAAGACTTTTTTCTTTTTCTCCAGCAGGATAACAAACATTTAGTAACCTTTAAAATATATTTTCCTCTAGAAAGTAAATTAGAATTTTGCTTTGAGACCAAAATCTATCAGAGGTGATTTTAGAAAATACTATCTGATGTCATCAAACCATCCTTTTGGACATTAGTACCCAGGAATGGAAATGTGTAAGAAGGCTCTTTAGAACTGAAGTTCTAGCTTTTGTTGACATTTTTCTAGAGCACTAGTGACTAATTATAACCAATAACATTGTCATAACCAACCTGCATATTTTACAACCCAGTAAAGTCTTTCTGCATCTCTCATTATATATTCCATATTTTACTTCATTCTGTTTATCATTCTAATCCATGTTTTGCAATTTATCTACTCCCTGTTAATATTATAGGTGATTTTTTACTGTGACTGTGACAGAAGCTGCCGATTTAGCTCTTTCACCTACTGATAAATAAACAATGCACAGAGCTGACCTTTAGGTTAACAGGTTTTATGCTTGCTCCACTCAGCACTCTAACTGATTCAATTATCATAAAGGTTCAGGAGGCTCCATGAATACTGAAAAAGGCCCACCATATGCCTGCATAGGTACTGTGGAACAGCAAATACTCTGCAGCCCTCCAGAGAAATTCCTTAATTGTAAATAATTTCACCATGCGACACAATCAAGTCACCTTGAATGCAAACCCCTCAGCCTGCGGAGGCAAAGTGTTATTTAAGCTTTACTGGGCTGCGTTAAATTCTGCAATTTGAAGGGCTGTTAAGTTTTTCAATTGAAATTTCATTTAAAATGCAGGTGCTTTTTATTATATTGAGGCTTTACTGCTCTCTAGGTACAAGCAAGAACATGGTGCAATAACACAAATCTGGCTCAATCACTGATCAGTAACAGCTGTAATTCCAGAACATTTAGCATTCTTATAAACCACGTCCTGAAATCTATAAATTGCTACAACAGATCAAGAAAATACTATATCCCCCTTTTCTGCCCAAAGCAATTTTGACATTTATGAGATTTTTCTGTGAACATTAGATTTTATTGAAAATCTTTAAAAAAAAAGATATACTTGGATTTAGTAATTGTTTAAAACAGCTTTGACTCTTTTCCTTTTCTTTCTTTTTTTTGCCTTTAGTTTCCAAAATCTGTGATTCCAATCTTAAAATGCAATCATGAATGTCTAAATCCTATGATTCTGCATTATCTGCTGGGGCTGTCTTAGCACTAGTAGAATTTTACGAAGTGGGATCTGTAGCACATATGTCCATTAGCCACTGAACTGACAATTGAGGAGCAAGAGTCACTCTGTCCTTTTTTTAGAGGAATAGTTCTATAAGGCACTAGCCCTAGAATCAAGACATTTTTGGCAGTTGGGGGGGAGTACAACCCATTTGAGGAAATAAAAATACAATGACCTCAATACAGATGAAGGTCATAGGGTCATAGGCTGAGGTATGGAAGGGACCTCGGAGGCTCTAGAGTCCCTACCCAATCCCCCTCCATTTTACATATGAGAAAAATTAGTTCTAGGGATAGGTCTAAGCTTCAGTTTTCACCTTCTGTTTGATTTCCTTTGAGAGAATTCCTAAGGTCTCCATGACATTGTTTTTTTCTTTTGTTATCTGGCATACAAGAGCAATTATTGAATCAAAGTGGGAATGCCCCCCCTTTTTAAACAGGTTATTTAGATTAGAATGTTTTTCTTCTATTGTAAAGTATAACTTCTGAAAGGCGGCAGTATTTTTCTGCAAAAATCAAAATCGCCTGGGATTTTAGATAGGCAAAATCAATGGTGAGAAGAAAGAAGGGAAAGGAAGGAAGGAAGGGAGGAAGGAAGAAAAAGAAAGGAAGGAAAAATGGAAGAACAGTAAAAAGTCTACATTTTATAATAAGGGGTATATCAGTGTTTTGTCTAATTATTCCTTGTCTATGAGTTATCAGACTGTGAGTTTTTTTCAGGGAAAAGAATCAACAATCAGGTAGTTTGTTCTTCCTTATGATAAAGGTAAGCCTTTTATTTCTTTTGATTAAGATGCTTGTATTATAGGTGAAGCATCCACAATGAGATGAACTTGTACTTCCAACCCCCACAGAGCAGTCTTTCGTTAAAGATGATCTCTTATCTAGGGAAGGAAGAGATGCTCAGTTTCAATTTTGTAATCCTCCTCCCCTTCCAAAGCATCATACATTTTATTAGCTTCCCTGCCTAGCTGAGTGTTCATTCTCCTCTTGTTGCAGTCCTTAAACTCATGCAGCTCAGGAGGGAAATCTCCGAGTGGTATCCTAATTAGCCCCTCTGGATAGGAAAGTGTTAAAGCCTGGCTTCCCAACCTTATTTCAATTTAGTGCTTTTTTAAATGACAAGCCGAATCATCTAATTCTATATATACAAATCAACTAGCATGCTACTGCATGGTTGAAAGGGTCACCACAATTATGTAAAACATGAGTAATAACTATAATTGGGGTAGTTTGCTAATACAATAAAAAGCTCTGAACATGAGAAAAGTTATGCTCACAGCAGTAGCTATCACTTTCTAAAGTAAGAATTCATGGATGAAATGACATGAAAGAGATGGTTATAAAATTTTAATGGAATGATAAAAGGCAAAAGTCAGCCTCTCAGCTGAATTCTTAAAATCCCTATATATCACAATCAGCTCCTTAACTGTAAAATCAATGTGGAGTATAACATGTTGTCAATGCGGTTGTCACTGGAGGGAGGGCCGGGAAGTCTGACAGCTACACAGCTCAGCTGGCCAACGATGAAAATAAACTATAAAGCTCTTTCCTTGGGTGTAATTGTTTAGAGAACTAACTCCTGGAGAAGGGAACATGGGCATCCTTTATGTTAAGACCACGGATTCATATTTCAGGCCATTTCATTACAGCATTAATAACAGAGAGTAGTTTCATTTTGGCAAATGAAATTATCTTTTATGGGAGACGATTTTGCTCATATGCTTCGAAAGTTCAGTCTCAACTGAAAAAAAAAACGAAGGTAGGAGATTGTGATTAATCTTTTCTAATCACATGCCCAGAACCCAAAGGTTTGTATTTGTTTCTTTTTTGCTAGAATTAAGAAGCCTTTTTTTCCCCAAAGGGTGGGTATGTTTGTGTAAACAGTGTTGGGAAGCTGACAGCCTGAGTCTGTGAAATTCTCAGTGGCTGAATGGATCTTCTGGTCTTGCCTTCTGTTAGGAGATAGTAAGGAACATCTAATTTTCCTGAAACAACTTTTAACCATTCCAGGTCCCCCAGCTGACCTCTTCATTAAAGTGAAATGCCATCCCCACTGGATTTATATTCACTCTCCTCATTAACATTAAAATCTACTCCCAAAGCAGTCCTCTCTCCCCACAAACTCTAATTCCTAACTTCTCTATTCTCCACCAGTGTCCTAGTCAAGACACCTAGGGGCCATCTTTGCATCTTATAGTCAATGAAGCACAGGTTCTCATCAATTTTTCTTTAATATTCAAATTCACAACTTCCTCATCATTTCTACTGCTACCAACCTAAGTACATACTGCTACTTAGTTTGTCTCAAGCCTTTCCCACAATTCATCCTGCAAACTAGCAGACTGGAATCATAATGTTATATTCACTATCGCTCTCTTGCTCAAGAATATAGGGAGGCAAAGCTCTGAGTACTTGGTTCAGGTCCTACCTCTTCCACTGCTTCGTTGAGTGACCTTGGATAGATCACCCATCATCTCTGAGTCTTCATTTTATTATTAAATTGCAAGGGACTTTTGTATCTCTGCCAGAACTGACTATGAACAATAGGCACTTAATATATGTTGAAGATATTTGTTCTGTTAAATATTATATAGGAAAACCAAACAATAGTAATATCCTGTGGTTTGACAGTTAACATAACTTTTAAATATTAAGAGTCTAACTGATATCATAGCAGAAGGGAAAAGTGAATTATCCTACTCCCAATAAGCTATGGTTTCCCTGCATATCTTCAGAATAGAAGGCTATTGGTAATGGAGGGATGTTTAAGTAGCTGAACCAACATTCAGATGATGATGAATTACTTCTCTCAAATTTTGCTAAGAATAAGGCCAAAGGGATTTAGCAAAAGACATTTAAGTTAGCTGTCAGTAAGAACTTCTTGACTATAATGACAGCAAAATACACATTGTCAAGAAAAGTTGTGAAGGATTCATTTCAAGGTTTGAAGACAACTGTATAGATTGTTTTAAGAATGGTTCAACTTTGCAGCAGAGAAAATGCTAATATTTAAAATTTTGCATCTATATTCATTAGGGGAGTTCTGTAATTTTCTTTCTCTGTTTTAATTCTTCCCAGTTTAGGTATCAGTGCCATATTTGTGTTATAAAAAGAATTTGGTAGCACTCTGCCAGTTTTCTCAAATAGTCTATTAGCAACTCAATCCAATCATGAACTGTTATTAACATATCACAGATATGTGAGATTTCATTGTTTATAACATATTAGATAAGTTTTAGTTAATTGCTTGAGGCTCAGCAAAGTCAAGTGACTTGCACATAATCACACAGCTAGAAAACGTCAGAGGAAGGATTTAAATTCATATCTTCCTAATTGCATGCTCAGTATTCTATGACATGGGGGCAGCAAAGTGGCACAATGGATAGAGCTCTGGAGCTGGAATCAGGAAGACCTGAATTCAAGTCTGTCTTCAGATGCTTAGTAGTTATATGCCCCTGGACAAGTCACTTGACCCTGTTTGCCTCAGTTTCCTCTTTTGTAAAATGAGCTGGAGAAGGAATGGCCAAGCACTTCAGTACCTTTGCCAAGAAAACCCCAAATGGGGTCATGAAGAGTCAGGCAAGCCTGAAATGACTGAACAATAACAGTATGGGATAGCTGTTGATATGCATATATTATGTATAGTGTGAGCATGTATATTCATTCATATGTAAACATCTTATATACGTGCAAGTGTTTATGTCTGTATGTATATTTGTGCACCTATGGTGCCTGGCACATACTAAGCACTTACTGAATGCTTGCTGACTGTCTATACTACCTTAATTCCCCCTATGATGGATTTGGAATTCATTATCACCTTTCATAAAATGGGGTTACAGGAATCTTCAAACAATTAATGAAGTGGTAGAATTATTTTCTTATATACTATAGAAGATGATAGATTATGACAAAATGAACAATTATGGATTGTGAGCAAGTGGCAATCTATTTAATGTGTTTGGATATAACAGAAAACATGCCTTACACATAATAAATAGTATTAGATAAAGAAATGGGAATGTCCAACACTGGGTTGCTCTGATTACAGCTGCCAATGAATTTTCCTAGGTGTTCCAGGCTATCATCCCCTGATTGAAGTCTGTGCTCTAATTCATTGTCACTCACTAGTATTTGACCATCTTCAGTGGATAACGGAAATTCAAAACAGCTGCTGTGACTCATAAGTGTTTTCTGGTGTTCAAATTTGGAGACCTAAGGTATAAAGTCATCGTTAAATCATTGCACAGAAGTCAGTGGATGACCAGAAAATAGGATTCCTCCATACTTTTTTAGAGTTGAAATTCATCGAGAAGAATGTTAGTTTTACAAGATAACAAAGTGCTTTTTAATCCTCAGAATATTACATGAATGTGATAATACCAAGATTATTTTAACAATTGGAAGAAACCCTTGTCCTTTCAGGGTGACTGGAAAAAAAACTTTTCCTAGGAAAACACCATATGTAGTAGTAACAAGGAGATATCTTACTTGTGTTTTAAAATCAGCTTTCTTCATTTATCTCTTCTAATCATGAATCTACAGAGGAAATCTCAGTGTGCAATCTAGATGCCTGCTTCATTGTTTAATGCATTAAACTTGTCAGTATGCTAGGGAGATAATCTTTAGAGCAATTGCAAGGAAAGGTCTTTAGAATGGAGAGAGGGAGAATAAATCTCATAGTACTACTGAGGCGGTTCATGTTTCTTCATTAAAGATAATGAAACCCATTGATATAACTATACTCCACCCTCATTTTAGGATGTTCTCATGTCTTTTTTCCTCTACAAGAAAACTAATATGTTAGGGATACAGTTTGGAATATTAAACTATAAACTACATTAATAACAAAATGTTTTTAATGCCATACTTGCTGGATAATTTAAATTAATTTATTAGAAAGTTTACATGTTCTAACATACACAAATACATCTGTTAAGTCACTTTAAAAGAATCAGCCAAAGTGAATTTTCCTAGGGTAGCACTATCCTTATGAAAAAACAAGTATCTGCCACATTTATGACCTATTGCCCTGTTACTCCATACATTTTCCCTTGTTCTCCATCACTTCCACATCTCAACCACACATGGTGAAGAAAAGGAAGTGTGTTTTTCCTTCAATGTACATTTTTCTGTTCTATTTTGAAACAGCACATCATTTTTGGACAGCAGAAGCATGGTTTAGAGCAGCATTTCTCAAGGTGTGGCACACAGACCCCTGGGGGTCCCTGACACCCTTTCAGGGAGGCTACCAGGTTAAAATTGTTTTTGTAATAATGCAAGAAAATATTTTCCTATTACAATATTCTTCCTTCTCCCACCTACATATGCAAGGCTGGGTTTTCTTCGGCCAAAACATATCACAACAGATTGAATACAAAAACTGATATTGGAATCTGGTTGTCTTTTATTAACCCAGACACTAATTGTATATATGTTGTTTTGTATTAGTGATATATGTGTGTGTATCTGCATCTGTATGTGTGTGTACGTATATGTGTATGTTACTCTTCTCACTATTTTTTTTTTGCTTTAGAAAATATAGCTAATTTTAATAAGATGTTAGTTATGTTAACATCTTATCACTATCATTAAATGAAATATTTTAAAATTTTAGAACTTTTAATTTCTAATTATCTATAAAATACAAATAGACATAATCCAAATAAACAAAATCCTTTGGAGTCTCAATAATCTTTAAGAAGATAAAGGGCCCCTGAGACCAAAAATTTTGAAAACTGCTGGCATACAGGAAAGACCACCGATCCTAGAGGCAGGATATCTATATTCAGATTCTGGCTTTTACATCTACCAATTAGTCATATCTTGAGAAAGTCCCTTAACCTCTCCAAGACTCAGGTTCCTTATTTTTTAAATATGCATACTGATAGTTTCACTGTCTACCCAAGAGAGCATTTCAATTTATTTATTTGTTACTTTAAAAAGTTGTGACAATTTACTTTTTATCTTGTGCAGTTTTCATTATTGACTTCTTGAAATATAGCTCTGAAAAAAACCATACTTTAAAAGCCCATAGTTTTTCAAATGGAGCTATTTGACTAAGACTTTAAACCCAAATGACTCTAGCTTTCACCGAATGGGCATTGCCTCAGATAAACTGAGACCTGGAAGAGACCTTAATTTAGAAAGACCAAGGTCAACCACCACATCCTGGGCCATTGTCAGTCTTCTTAACTTTTGTCTTGTGACTGACTGGACTTCCATGACTGTGGAGAAGAGAGTGAGGCTTTATGCCTTTGTGCAGCAATGCCTCGCTCAAATCCAATTTATGCGTAAGTCAAGGCATCACCCTTGTCATTGGTGCTTTTCAAGAATAAAGAATGAACAATAAGAGCAAGAGGGAATGAGTGAGATGTATTCTACATTACTGGAGGGAGTACATTGTATTGAGAATTATTGTTCAATTGATGACCTCATTTGGGTTTATTTCTTAATAAAGATACTAAAGTAGTTTGCGATTGCCTTCTCCATTTCATTTTTCAGATGAGGAAACTGAGGCAAATGGAGTGACTTGCTCAGGGTCACATGCCTAGTAAGTGTCTGAGGCCAGATTTGAATTCAGGAAACTGAGTCTTCCTGACTTTAGAAGCGGTACTCTATTCATTGCACTACCTAGCTGCCCCTTATAAACACTGAGATTATAGATCCATTAAGTCACTTGCACTCACAGGGTTTGTTTGTTTGTTTTTTGGTGAGGAAAGTTATTTGCAAACATTAAAAGTAGAGAAATGAGTTACTATTATGTGGAATATACCCTATCTGCTGAGATCAAGAACATTAAATTAAAGTTGTTACTAACTCTTTGACATGAATGGAAAGGACTACTGAGCCTTCTCTTCTGTACCTTTTTCCTTCATCTCCAACTCACCTAATTTTTTTGAAAACAAAAATAGTGTTGCTAGCCTCAACAATACTCCTCCCTATTCACAGTTTGGGGTTCTAACAAATACATCTGATGTCCTTCTAGTTAAGAAAACCCAAAATTAGTTTGGAAAGGAAAACTCTAAAACAACTTTTCAGTTTCTTGAAAATGCTTCTATCTCTCTGTCTCCATTTGTCTCTGTTACACACAATAGTCTTGCTTAGGATTGATCTTTGATTCAAATCAGAAGGGAATTTTAAACCCAATGGGAAAGTATTCAATTAAGATTACAAAATACATCACAGTCTAAATCTGGGGGTGGTATTGGGTCTAGATGCTTAGTGGAGGATCTGGCCCCATGGCAGTTCAGTTCTATGTTAAAGCAATCAGCACATACTTTGCGAATATAAACTGTGGTAAGGACTTTCAAGATTAATGAAAGCTTCAGAGGGGGAAAGTGGGTGTCTTGAGACCTAGGTCCTCCTAATTCCTTATTAAGTCATTCCAATTTTAGAAAGTAAAAATGAGAGGAATGGTAATATACATCAATATACTATAAGTGAACCCAATAAATAATCATAATAGCTAGCATTGATATAGCCCTTTAAGGTTTACAAAGCTCTTTATAAATATGTTCTCATTTTATCCTCAGTATTACTCTGGGAGGTAGATGCTATTATTATCATCCCATTTTAGAGTTGAGGAAACTGAGTTTAAGTGCCTGGGTCATACAGCCAGTAAGTAACTGAGGTAGAACTTGAACTTGGGTCTTCCTGGTTCTAGGTCTAATCCTCTATCCGTTGTATAACCTAGTTACCATGATGACTACATCTAACTAAAAAAAAATCAAGTGCTATACACCTTCATTTCCATGCCATGTCATACTAAGACCCATAATACATAGATGATTAAAATATAATTTTTATATTTTATTATATCACATCTACATTATGTATTATCATATATAATGTTTTATGATAAATACAAATAAATAAAACTTTTAAGGGAACAAGTATCAGAAAATAAAACAGTTTGAATTTAATCCAATGGTTATATATGCAAAAGTTATAAAAAGCCAAAGTACAATTCTGTAATTTTCTCTATTTCAACAGTTTTAAACAATATATACATGTGGAGTCCATACCACATAAATCTGGGAAATCATCAGATATCTTAATGACATCCTGAAAAGTAGTCACTGAATAGGATGCTCACAGTCAACACATTTTGAGTAAAATATGAAACTATCTGAGTGAAAAATTTCCATATAATATAGGTGTTGCAAATACTCCAATGTGGTCATTAAATTGATTGGGATAATAGTGCATCTTGTAATCTACACACAGAGAATGCTGAAAAAAACTAAAACCTAGTTCCTTTTACCCTAAGAGAAATCATATCTTTAAAGGAAAGTGAGAAATCTTGTCTTCCTTTGGGGTAGATTTGTAATAGATCAGAAATCTGTCCTTGAGCCTTTGAGTCAGATATTCTGAATGCATTTAAAAGAGTTTAAGGGATTAAAATGCAGAGACACAAAATTGTATGCCCAGATATTAGCCTAGATTGGAAGAAAAATACTCATTTGAACCAAAACCTACAATTTCTATATGTACAAACTGAACAAATATATTTATGAGCATAGAGAATGAAAGCTATGAGTAGTGTGTCTCCTATAGACAATCAGAAGAGAAGGTTACACCCAGTTAAAAATTATCTTAATTTTAGCGTGTTTGATAAGAGACTTCATTTTATTTATCACATGCTCCCAAGTCTAACACAACCTTAATGCATTTTCTGCAAGCTGCATATATTCCTGGTGCTTGGAGTGCCAGCAGCACATAAAGAAAATTCATGTATTGTTTGTGTTTATCTGGTTGCAAATAGTCTAACACTACACTGACCAAGTTGGCTGGAACAAACATCTTTTATTAACACATGTTTAACATGGCTTAAAATATTCATAGGAAATGTGCATTATTATTATTTGGCATCAGCACACTAGATTTTTTAAAATGCATAGAATTGGGTACTGGTGGCACAGAAATGTAAATGATAAAATATTTGAAAAATCTATTAAAATTCCCCACAGCCTTTTCCGTCCATGAGAGCTTATCTTTATACCCAAGGATTTGTTTCCTTAACTATAACTACTTTTCCTCCTACACTTGGCTCTCTTTGTTTCAGCTTCATCATAGGTTTGATGGAAATCACTGTTTTGAAATATAAAACTAAAAATATGGACTTTGATGACCCATTTTGGCAGACAGATTTATTTTTATTTTTGAATCTTGTGGCTGATGCAATGAAATGTGCTTGTTGATGGTGTGAAATTCAAATGCGGGCATGAGGTGACTTCTCTGTTTCACTGTGTAAGATGATATGTGAAATTTCTACATTGGAAATTGCACTTAGGAGTGTGAGGGATGCTGGTCAGGATCAAATATGAAGTGCAGTTGTGGCAAGGAGCTGTCAAGATGGGTGGTTTTATAAGCAATGAGATGAAGCTCTGACAGAAAGACTGCTTGTGCCCAGTGCCAATCACTCAGTCTTTGTCAACTCAATTGCACATCCTTTCAGCAATGGCATCCATCTCCATTGACACCCAAAATATAGAGTGCACTGTCACCGTGTTTCAGGGGTGAAAATACATTGGTAACTTCAATCGGGAAGGCAAATCGCCAGCCCCAGACTTCACATTGATGCAATCTGCTTTAGAGTGCACACACAGGACATTTACACAAAGGAATAACTTATCTCATTGAAGGAGGATGATCTTTTAAAATATATTATAGATTAATGGATGTGGATGTGTGTCAATAGGACTTAAAAGTAAATGAAAGGTTAAGGCATATTTTGTTTCTCTGAGTCTGATAAAAAGTGAGCCTTTAGTGGTAGATGGAGTATGCAGGGGAAAAGTGTGGTATAATAAGGGTTCTTGGTT
This sequence comes from Pseudocheirus occidentalis, assembly GCA_028646575.1. Taxonomy (NCBI): domain Eukaryota; kingdom Metazoa; phylum Chordata; class Mammalia; order Diprotodontia; family Pseudocheiridae; genus Pseudocheirus; species Pseudocheirus occidentalis. Next base: position 108,059 of record JAQQSW010000068.1, read on the forward strand.
TGAGTCAGGAAGACCTGAGTTCAAGCCTTACCTTGCATATTTACTAATAAGTAAGTCACTTAAGTCACTTAAGGCAACTTAAGGCAACTCTCTGAAACCTAATAGTCTTAGATGGGTTATAATCAGTGGAGGGAGTCACTACATTGACAAAATCCAGATCCTTGAAATACTGGTTGTGTCACTGTGTCCAGTGTTCTATGCTTGCCTCATCACAGTCACCACCAGGTATGGAGTGAGAAAAAAGACAAAATGTTATAAACCATACAGAAGGATAGGTCACACTCTGTTTCTAGAGGATATAGCATATCTGGCCACATAGATGGAAGTGATTCTGCATACAGATGCTCTACCCACATTGTTAACTGGCAATGTTTACTTTAGGATGAATAGGTAAGCAGGGGTGATGCAGGAAGCATGTTAATGCAGTGAAGTTGCATTGCTCACAGGCTTCCCTACAATATCTGATATCTGGCTTCATTTATAGAACAGAGACAAGGTTAATCCCAGACACCATCATGTTAGGAGTGTGAACCAAGGTGGACATCTGTGGTCACTGAAATGCCACTTCTTCTGCAAAGCCTAAGTAGGAGTTAAAGATGACAAAGAGAGAGTTTTCTTCACTCTACAGTGAAACATGACAGAGCATAATTTTTTAGGTATCAATATCAGTGAGGTCTTTCCCCCCTTCTTTAAAGCTCATATGATTAAATAAATAAATATCATTATGGAAAGCAATATTTAATACTCAGACCAATTCTCCCCAAACATAAATTACTCCCTGAGAGCAAGTTAGGTACTTTTGAAGGGCACATTAACTCAATTGGTCCTCAAGGGAACCATTTGGTAAATCGTGAGTGAAATGCAATAAATGGTCCCCCAAGGTCTAACACACATTAATATACAGGTCAGAGTGCTGAACTTACATATAAGAATAATGTTCTGCCCTAAGGGAACCAGATTCTTTGATCAACAAAACTATAGAATAACAATACACATGTACATATATATACACATAAAATATTGCATATTACATACAATTACATATGCATACATATCTACATATTTTCAAAAAAGGTTAAATTTATGATACACCCTTTACAAACATCTCTATTTGCTTAAGAGTGCAGGGGAGAAGAGAAATAGCCAAAAATAAACCAACTTCAAAGTGGTTACATAATAATAGGACTCAAATAATAAATATAACCAATTTTTCAGCTAGACCTTTAAAAAGGAGGGGAAAAATTACTGATTCTGATTCTTTATATATCACTGACATGGTCAAATTAAAGGATCTGTACTGAAAATAAAATCTATCTGTAATTTGTGTTATTTCAAATGCTAGTAATAACATCTTTTTTGCTGAGCAATATACAATCTTCGTGGTGGTAAGAGCCTATCCTGTTGTTTGCTAAGCAAATAACCTGGCAACCAAAGATGTAATTAGGTTGGGGTGAGTGGGGCTTTTCCTCAGGGTACTGATATTTATAGAGTCAAGCTTCTTCCTCTATCAGTCAATAAAACCTTGGTCCACTGGCCCACACCTTGAATGCTCCTTCTGTCTTCCCACTCTCTAGTTCCTGAGATCATCTGCACTGCTTAATGGGGTCATGTTGATAAACATCTCCCAGTATCATAACATTCCCACCTTCTTCACCACCAGGGGATTGGGTTTGGGGTAAGTAACTATCAGCTGTATTGCAGGGATGAAGGCCAGGCTTTCTGGGTGATGGACTACCTCTCCCAGAAAAACTGAACCTTATGATGAGTGTCTTCATGTTTATTGGGAGGTGCACAAAGATGGTCAATGTCAACACATCCTTGATGTGCATTCCAAGGGAGCTGTGCCTTGGCCCAACCTTGCCCTAATCCTTTCTTTGAGATAATCACCTCAGTTACAAACTAATGTTCAATTTGAGATCTTCTGACCCTACCACTCCAAATCCCCCTTCTCTCAATCTTGCCTAGGTACCTGAATTCAGAGTAAGAACTGTGATAGCAAAAAGTTTTTGCAACACAGTCTCAAAAGAGTCTGGATGATTTGATAAAATGACTTGAAAAACCTGAAAGTTCAAAGATATGAAATCCTAGTTCACTTTGTACATACAGATTGAATTTATAGTGGGAACACATAGGGAGAATTCTTGAGCTTTGTTTATATACACTGAATCCTATTAGGGCAAATATATTCAAGCACATCATTTTTTCCCAGTGAATCTGGGCAAAGTCATACAGAAATAATAAGAAACATTCTCCATGTTGGGTGAGTCAGGCTTTCCCAACTATATACCATTGTAAATCACCAAGATAGCTATTTTCTCTGAATTAGAATTCCTTCCTTCACTAGAGTCAACTGCTACAAAGAGGCTTCTTTCAGAAATAATGTATGAAGGCTCTAGCTAAGCATTCTTCTATCAGAATGAGAGAAGTAGGGAGTATATAGGTGACCAATGAACATTTATTGACAAACAAAACTGTGAAATTCTTTCAAATTAAAAAAAGCAACAATAATAATAGAAAACTAGCTTGTATAGTGGTCAGAGTGTTGGACTTGGAGTCAGGAAAATCTGAGTCCAAATAAGACCTCAGACACTTTCTAGATGCATGATCCTAGGCAAGTCACAACCTGTGTTTAAGTTTCCTCATCTGTAAAATGGGAATAATAATAATAACAGCTACCTCCCTCCAACAGTTGTCATGAGGGTCAAATGAGACATTCGTAAAGTTCAAATGTTAAAACACAATGTGAATGTTAACTGTTGTTATTAGCTAGCATGTATAGTAGCATTTTAACATTTGTATAGACATATATGTGCATATACATACACATATGCACATATATGTACAGGTGTATATGTGTGTGTGTGTCACACACACACACACACACACACACACACACACTTCATTTGATTTGCACAACAACCCTAGGGGTAAGTGTTATTTTCTTCATTTTATAGATGAGGAAATCAAATTTGAGAAAGGTTGGCTCCCCCGGGGTCATTCATCTAGGAAGCAATATTTGAATTCATCTCTTCCTGACTCCAAGTCCAACCACAATCTAATTATATAACTGAAATGATGATAATTTTTTTGCCCACTCAATTACCCAGAGGCATATATATGAAAGAGGAGATATATGAACATTATTGATAACTGAGTGAATTGTCATGGTCCCAATCTTCAAACTCTCAAACCATTCCCTTTTTTTCTAGGTTCTACATTCCCTACTCATTAAAGAATGTTACCACATAATCATGTGTCTGGGGAAAGAGAAGAAAGTCAGGACTCCCTATTGTGATGACATGTAGCTATGCACTGCCAGATACTTACTGTCCTCTGTGGTCACAAATGAAGTCCAGTCACTGTATGTGCTACCATATCCATTGGAAGCAATCAACCTCAGTTCATATGCTGTATATGGCTGGAGATCTCCAACTATATAACTTAAGGATGCAGATGGATGGGAAAACAGCCTATAAGGGAAGAAAATAATTATTAACAACTTAAAGAAAACAGGTCAAATTTCATTTTAATACATTCCAAGTGGGGGAAACGCACAGGCTCTTGAGTCAAAGAACCTGGATTGAGAACCCAGCTCTGATGCTACTTGTGGAACTTTGGGCAAGAAACTACCTTGGACTTAGTTTCTTCATCTACTAAATTATGGAGACAAGACTCTATGGGCTCAATGGTTCTCATAAGTTTCTGATCTAAATGATGCCATGTGACATTCTTTTGAGTTCTGGAAATTTGGGTATTCAGACAGTTTGCATGTTAAAATAAGGTGAATATTGACTGAAACTTGGGAATCAAGCTTTATTAGAAACCACCACTGCCTTTTGGAAGTGGGACTCTAAATTAATATGGTCAATTTTCACGTATGGCTTGTGAAATTAGTCTTACAACCCCATTCTGAGGTTTTGTTCTGTTGGGTAGGTTTTACTTCATATAATCCATGTGGTGTATAAGTCTGATTTTAAAAATCAAATCAAATTTTAAATGTGGTGTTTTTGAAACAGAGGGTAAGTTCCTGCTTTTGTTTTGTCCATTTTTAAAAAGTTTCAAAGTAACAAATTTGCTAAATTTGAAGGTCTGCCAATATTTATCACAATGGGAATTTGAATGCTTATACAAAAATTATTATAACAACTAAAATAATGACCATTCCTTGGGTAAACCATTTTTAATGACATTTTATATATATCAGATATATCTAGACAGAGACAGACAAAATTCAATACCCACTCTAGAATTCCATCCATGGAATGACTAGGTCTCATCTGGAGTCGGTAACTGGGAGAGCCTGGAGCATTGTTGCGAACTGGTGTAGACCAGACAACCTGAAGACTGGTTGGAGTGGCAGATGAAAGCCTTGGAGGCAGCACGCCATCTGGAGCTGTCGAAAAACATGGATGAATTAGAGCAGAGAAAACTGTGGAGAACATATGCTGGATGGGATCGAAATGCTCCATATACTGGAAAAACTGTTCCTCAGGATCAACAGCAATGTTAGCATGGTCCATTTAATTTAACATTTTCAGTCCTGAACTACTATGCTTCTTCATGTTCATCATTCCAACATAATTACATTAGTATTTCAGGCCTTAAAGCAAGCCCCCAAACATCAAGAGAAGTGAATGTGCAGCATATTCCCACCTGTACTTCTGCTTGCTTAATTGAAGACTGGTGGGGAATTTAGTGGAATAAATATTACATTTCCTTCTTATTTTTTTCCTTTCCATTCAACATATCAAGAAATCTAACATCTCTTATCTAGCTCAATTATCTAGTCCAAAAAGCTCAATGCCCCTTTAATGATGCTCCTATATAAGAACACATACAATCATTTTTCCTACTAAAATAGTATATTTATTTTTGGAATGATAAATGCAAATCATTAGCAAGAAACCAGCATATAACGCTTTTAAATCTTTCCCCTAGAAATTCATGTAAAAAAAAAAAATGTATTTCTTCCCTCAGGTGTTTGCAATTGTCTTGCACCTTCCTTAGTCTCCCCCAGTTCTCCAGGCAGCAAGAAGACCCATCTATTTTTTGAATTCTTGTCAGGCTAGCAGAAAAGCTTATCTGCCAAGGATTACATGTTAAACCTATCCTCATATTGAGCCCCCTTGTAAACAAGCAAATTCATATAAGCTAAGAGAACCACAATGCATACTTTCCAGGTCTTTCCAACTGAAATGTTTATTGGCAGTGATGGAAATAAAGACTGAGTCTTTGGAGAAAAATAGACAAGAACTTTCTAATGGTTGAATTGACTTTTATAAAACTTATCTGGCAATAATTATCTTTATAAAAATTATCTGGCAATAATCATGACTATCAAATGAATATCTGTCTCACACAGTCAAATTTCTAAAATACATTAGGTTATCTTAGGTATCTTTTGGGACAATCTCAAGTACCATTCCAAGAAAAGGAAAGTATTTTAATGCAAGGTGGTAGTTTAAAGATGATTTTCTGGGTATGTTTTAAAACACATTACCCACTTTTAAAGTTTCCTGTGGGGGAAAGGAAGAAAAAGTGGGAGGAAAACAATAAATAAAAAGTATGGATAACTCATTTCAGGAACTCTCAGTTCTACTCTTTGTTTGTCCTTGAGGGATGTGTACTTTTACCATCCTATCCAATCTAAATACATGTACCTGCAAGTAATAAGGCTGACAAATGCTTAACAGATGGTAGGGAACAAGAGAGTGAGAAAAAAAGAGAAATAAAGAACATAGTTCATCAATAAGCTAGAAGATCTCTGGGAAAACCAATAGCTAAGTGTAAAATTATACCTTTGGTTTGAATTTGTAGGATAAATATTTTTTCTTCCATTGTGTCTCCATGAACATAAAAGTACTGATAATTGTGTAATTCTTTATAAATTATACTCAGAGACATAGCATTTTAAATCTGGAAGAGACTTTACAATTCATTTAGACCAGTTTGCTCATTTTATGGATAAGGAAACTGAAGCACAGAACTAATTAGTGCCCGATCCCAGACTGGAAACAAGGTCTCCTACATCCACACCTAGCATTCTTAAAGCTACAAAACACTGTACCTCTTTTTAATGAGTGTACACTAATACTTCAATCTTTCATCCATAAAGGTATGTATGACTTCAGGCAAAGCCTGTGTTCTTTAGCAGACTATCTAGTCTTTATGAGTGGCTGTGGCAAAAAAAAAAAATCATTACCTTAGAAGCAACCTGCTTATGATGGGCATATCTGAATTTGGCTAGGTCAGTCCTTGTATTGGGAGTTGGCTACCAGAGAAATATGTGAGATCTATGATTGAATCCATACTTAAAGCCTTTCTTACTTATTTGGAACTTGAGCTTCATTGACACAGTGTTTGAGACTTCAGGGTCAACTCCACTCCGCAATGCTATACTGGCATAGGACTTTAACGGAGAAGAAGAGTGGTCCATGAGGAAATTAAATCCATGCCCTTGACATCATTAACACCATGCTCTAACCAACTTAACTGTTAGTCTAAATGATCATAATATTACACAAATAAATCCAACTTTTTCTAGATTAGTCTGAAAACATGACCAAAAAGGCAAAAGCCAAAAATAGCAAAACCCTAAAAATATTCTGAATCTGGATTATCAAGGTCAAGGAGCAAAATATATAGTCACACTCTGAAAATCAGTGCTGAAAAACATCAATAGGAGAAAATGACAAGCTATGTGTATGTTGTCCATATGTAGAACACCACATTTATAAAGGGATGCTGGGAGTGTTCACAGAGGGTTTCATTAATATGCACTTGAGAAAGAGCAAAAAGAGAGCACAAAAGTAGACTATACAGAAATCAAGTACTTTGGAGTCTCTGTTGGGTAGTAATGAGAAAGGTGCTCTATAAAATTGGTCACACTTTGATCATTAAAACTACAAAATGCTTCCCAAACAAACTGATCATCTTAAATTACCTGCAGAAAATCTACTGCTTATTTCATATTGTATACTTCAAGTACTGCAGATTTTTAATGCCATCTTTCACTCTGTTTAACCCCTTTTATCCTATACCTATTCCTCAGGGACTCTTTAGTATTAAAGCTATAACTGGGAGCCAGCCATAATTCCACTGCTGGTTTCTCAACAGAAGAGCCATGTTTCTATCAGCTTGATATATTGTCTCCAGGATGCAGTATTGCTCAAAAAGCTTCCCTCAAGTTTTAATATGACCCTCACGGGGCAACCACTCCACTGGCAACCTCCTGAATCAACACATCTTTTCCAGGAAATAAGAACATTGTATGGCCACTGTGTGTAGCAGTTGCCACAAAATACACAATTTTTAAAAAATCATATATCAAATCTAAACATTAGTATGATTAAACATAAGCCCAAAGCATCATGGGATATATGAAATTATGAAATTAAAGAAATTATATGAGCTTCCTTTCATTCAGAGCTTTATTTTATTCCTTTTGAGTGATACACACACAAACCTATATAAAGGCACTTTCCTAGTTATAAACATCCAAATTAAGAATACCACTTATATAAAAACAGTTGGCTGACCTATGTCATACAAAGACAGGCCCTGGAGAATATGTGGCATGGTATGCTGAGTACTGAACTTACAGATAGGAAAATTTGGGCTTGAGTTCCACCTTCAACATTTACTCGCTGTGTGATCATGCACACGTTCAAAAATGTCTTAGGCTCAGTTATCTCATCTATAAAAATGGGAATAAGGCTGCCTGTATTACAATTATATCAACAGAGGTATGTGTATGTATCTCTCTCTCTCTCTCTCTCTCTCTCTCTCTCTCTATATATATATATATATATATGTATATATATATATACACACACACACACAAATGTGTGTATAGATATAGGTATATATGTATATGTGTGTATGTGTGTGTTTGTATCAAACTGGATGATGGGCCAGTCATGTAGAAAAAGTGGGAGACAACTAATGGACTGTGTGGTTCCTTGATATGCACCAAATCTCAAGACATCTATAGGTATGCCCCCAGTATGCTGGCTGTATCCTTTGTGGTAGATTTATAGGAGAATATGGACAAGAAGATGAATAGACATTGATGAATTGCGCTGTGCAACATTAATTGTACTTATATCACCGAGACCATAGAAGCCTCAAAGCAATAATACGTGTTTACAACCTCAGGAAATTGTCATGAGTGTCTAAGTAAAAATAATAACTGTTGTTCATTCTTCATTTTCAAAGAGGACCAAAGTAATAATAATAATAATAAGTAGTAGTAGTAGTAGTACTATTATTATTATTACAACAATAGCTAGGATTAGTATAGTGCTTGAGATTTTGAAAAAAAATGTTTTACAAACATAATTTCATTTGATTGCAGCAATTCCTTTGGAAGTTAGATGCTATCATTATCCCCATTTTACAGATGAGGAAATTGAGGTGGAATGTTAAGAGTGTTTGTGTGTGCATGTGTGTATATACACAATGGTCAATTCCAGTGTTGCTTCTTCAACTCTGTAGCATTTTGACACTGTTGATATCTTTTCATTTTCTTCCATCCTGATACTCTTTCCTCCTCAGATTGTTGTAAAACCACTCCTACTGGTTTTTAACCTACCTGACTATCCTTTCCTCAGTCTCTTTTCCTATATCAGTATCCATGTCCCACCCACTAAATATGGCTATACACAGGCTATACACTTGGCCATCTATCTTCCTTTATCTCCCTAGACGATTTCTTCAAATTCTATGGGTTCAACTATCATTCTTAAGCAAAGAACTCCCCTATATACCTGTTAATTCCATCCTTTTCTCTTTGCTGAACTCCATTCTTACATTACCAACTGCCTATTGGACATCTCCTGTTGGATATCCTATAGGCATCTCAAATTCAACATATCCAAAAGAACTCATTCCTCTTGCCCCCCAAATAGTTACATTTGTTAAATGTAACTATTTTCTTTTTTTTTTTTTTTGTAATTTCTCTTTCTTTTTTGTATTTTCTGTCAAGGGTAAAATCATTTTTCCATTTACCTGGGGGGGGGGTAATCTCATTGTCATTCTTACTTCTTCTTCCCTAATACTCATATTTAATCAGTTGCAAAATCTTGTCAATTCTACATCCAAAACATCATTCCCCTTTGTATATTCACAAGCGCCCCATCCTAGTTCAAGTCCTCATCACCTCTTGCCTAGACTATTCCAATGGTCTCCTAACTGGTATCCTTGCCTCAAGTTTCATTTGCTCCAATTCATCCTCCATTTAGCTGCCAGACTGATCCTAAAGCACAGGTCTGACCCCCTCAAAGAGCTCAATGTATTGTCTATTGCCTCTAGAATCAAATATAAATTCTCATATCTACTTTACCCTCTGATCTTTTCCACCATGTTTCAGTTGCCTTTCCCCTCCACTCCTGTTGCTCCCTTCAATTGGTGGACTCTTTCTGAAACCTCTTGAACAGACTGTGTTCATCTACTCTCCTGTATCTCCACTCACTATGCTTGTAACTTTCCAGAACCTAAGTGATCTTCTTGGCTACATCTAGCCCATATTTGTTGTTTCCGTCATTAGAACATTTGCTCCTTGAGCACAGGACTGCCTTTGCCTTTTTGAATTAAATTAAATTAAATTTAATGTTATTTAAAATTTAAGAAACAAAACAAGCATTCTTGTAACATTGTAGAATAGGAGGGGAAAGATACATGATACCATATATCTATTATATTCAACTTGCTATTCCTTTTAAATAAATAATAAAGTTACGTAACTTTTTTCTTATTTTCTCCTTGCCCCAAGATGGCTACACACACACACACACACACACACACACACACAGATATCTATACATACATACATATACACACACATGTATATATGTAAAACCATTCTATAACTACTTCTATTTATCTATTCTTTCTCTAGATACACATAGTGTCTTCCATCATATGCTCTTTGCAATTGAGTATTTAAAATAGTGTTTTGTTATCTCTATATTAAGAACTCTGAATGGTACTTAATATATAGTAAATACCTAATAATTTTTGTTTCTTTTCTATTCATCTTTGTTCGGCATTCATGTAGGTACTCTGTCACCCCCATCACTATATCTTAAGCTCTGGGAATGCAGGGACTATACATTATTTCATATTTGTATCTACAAAGGACCTGGCACTTTGCTCTTCAATTATGTGAGGCACTTAATAATGTGCATTGAATGAATGCAGGAAGGAAAGATTATTATATAATTTCATTCTAGTTGGAACGTTTTTTTCATTTCATTGGATGTTTTAACAAATGTAACTATTTTTACCTAGATTTCCATTTAGAAACCATCATGATTCATCCTCCCCTTGTGGGGAATGTGTTCTTCATTTATTTTCAACTATACCTGTTATCTGCTATGTCTGTTCTAGTCACATAATTCTCATCATTGCTTTCTCCATAATTCTCTGCCTGGGCCTATGTTTGGTTTCATTTAACTCAGTGAATGACCATGTTGCTGGGCCATATGTCATCACTAGAAGGGCACGGTAGTTATAAACCTTTATCTACTGGCAAAATAGGAGATTGCTTTTTGTGTGTGTCAACTTCACGAATGTATCATAGTCAATCTAGTTAAGTTCTTAACTCTTTCGTTGTTAGAATATCTGGTTCATCCCTTTCTACCCCTCAAAAACCTCTTCAACACTTTTCTAAATAGTTTCTTATTTAAGAATGCTACATATATATTTGCATTTCTATATGTGTGTATGTATGTGTGTGTTTGTATATATATATATATATACACACACACATATATGCACACATGCATATGCATATTTATTTCTGGTATGTCTTTTTCCCCCTTGTGTTTATCATAGCTCCTATTTGACCACAAATTCATTTTGAATAAAGAGTCTATACACATATAGGTTAATAAGATAGTACATGGTGGACAAAATCACTGACCTTAGAGTGAAACATTCTTGTTTAGCACTTACTAACTATGTAACTGAAACTTGGTAACTCATTTAGGCTGCACAAGCCTCAACTCCTGGGTAAAATGAAAAGAATAACACTTATTCTACCTGTCTTACTTGGTGTCAGAAAACTGCTTTGGAAACTTTAAATGTTTGAGAAATATACTTTATTAATATTTCTTTGTAAATCTCTCCTTTGCCTCTATTACCATTCTCAGAAAGATAAATCTCAACATTAAATCTTCCTACTGCACTCTCAAGGACCACATTACCTGTGAAAACCAAGGTGATCAAAATCCACATGATGCAAGAACATTTTCTGAAATATTTGGTGTGAGTTTTAATTAATTACATATTCTGTCTAAAAAATTCCTATAATACATAACTGTATTATTATTATTATTATTATTATTAATTTGCTTTTTGGAGGGCAGTTGGGGTTAAGTGACTTGCCCAAGGTCACATGGCTAGTTTTTGCGTTAAGTGTCTGAGGCCGGATTTGAACTCAGGTCCTCCTGACTCCAGGGCTGGTGCTCTATTCACTGCACCACTTAGCTGCCCCACTGTATTATTTTCTAACTATTAAATACACTGAAATATACTTAGCACTAAAATTATATAAAACATAACATATTCCAAATCTAGATACTTTATGTGTCCTTTAATTATTATTGTCCAATATTATAAAAGTGGAGTATTCAGGGAATCATAGGTTTATAGCTGGAATAGACCTTGGAGGTCATCTAGTCCAGTCCACCATTTTATAGAGAAGGGCTAACCAGATAGGTCAAATGACTTATCTGATGTCACCCAGCTAGTATAAATGACAAAACTGAGATGTGATCTCAGGTCATTTGGTTCAAAGTCAGCACTTTTGGTACCATTTTGTACGCAGCTTGATGAACTTAATATCTGTTTATGCCATACCCTGAAAGCTGCCTTTTATAAACAAACATGAAGATCACATGATCCACAAACCAGCTAAATAGATGCTTTTGTGAAAATTTCTCCAATATCAAAAGCTCAAAAGAAAAGGATTTTGCGCCACATGATAAGTAATTATAGCTGAATTTATATGATAGGACAAAAGCCCCACATATGGTTAAAAATCCCATGAATTAGCAATTAAGGACAAAATCAAAATGCTTTTTCAGCATTCTTATGCTCAACTAGCTATGTAGACAGGACCCAGGGAGTACAAGCAAGTTTAGGGTTTGTTTACAGTAGTGATCCAGCCTAAAACTACCCAATCCCAGAAGAAACAGGAGATACTAATTCTGCTCTGCAATACAAGGATGTAAGAGAGATGGACAAAGGAAAAGCAGAAGATACTGTCATATAATAGAGGGCAACAGTGTTGGGTCTGGTGAAAAAGGGAATAGAAACCCAATTGGGAATAGAAATCTGAGTTACCTTTGGTTCTTTACCCTCCCACATACACCTTCTCATACACACCCTCCATAGCTGATCATTTGCTAAATCTTGTCACTTCTATGTACACAACATCTTTGTAACCCTTACTTTTCTCTTTGTTTACAAAGCTAATAATCTAGTTCAGGGATAAACAAAATCTGAGTGCATTCTATTAGAAATCTTCCTTTCAGTTGACCTCAACTCAAAAAAGGCTATGCTTTGGCATCTTTTATTCAACTAATTTTGAATCTACCTAACTGCTATTTTCTAGCACACATATCTTCTTCTCATTGATAAGGATAGCACAAGAAAATTTGGAAAATACTTTGGTGAAATTTTTTGTTTACTATTAATTCAGTATTCTCATGACCTCCTAGTCTAGTTACTATGCAAAACAGAAAGGAGGTCAGATTGTCATGAAGTATTCTTGAAGAAGCCAGTTGTTGTTCTTCAGTCATTTTTAGTCACATCTTACTCTTTGTGACCACATTTGGGGCTATCTTGGGAAAGATACTGGAGTGTTTTGCAGGTGAGGAAACTGAGACAGGATTGAGCGACTTCTCTAGGATCACATAGCTAGTAAGTGTCCAAGGCCAGATTTGAAGACAGGAAGATGAGTCTTTCTTACTCCAGAGCCAGCACTCTGTCCACTTTGACACCTAGTTGCCCTATGCTTTTAATTGTCACTGTTTCCTAGTCTAAATACAAACTCTGGCTATGAAGTTTGTCAGAAGCTGAAGTCAAGCTCATGGGGTGCTAAGAATGGAATTTTTTTCTCAATCTCAATTGTGTTTTGTTTCATTTTGTTTTTTGATAGGTAGCTATAGTTTAGTCTATACAAAGTTGGCCTTCGAATCTGGAGGATGTTAATTCTTGGCTCTGATACATACTGGTTATATTATACTGGGCAAGTTACTCAACATCTCAATGTTATAGGCAACTTTCTAGGACTCTAAAACATAGTATTGTTTTTTTTTATCAGTATTGGTGAAGAGAATTTTCTACTAGAAGCTCCAGATGAAATCACAAATCTAATCCCCCAAGTGACATCATCATCATCATCATCATCATCATCATCATTATACTTTATAAACCAACAAAGTATATATCTTGAATGACTGACCCATCATTTTTTTCATACAATGAAATTTACTTGATTTGAATGAAACTGTAAATTCAAGCAACATTTCATGGGCATGAAAATATGAATCAAAATTAATGAAAATATTTATCAAAGTCTGAGTGAAATGAAATTGGCAGATCTCACAAAACCTAAGTAATTATCCTTCAGAAATTGAAAAATTGCCTCCATGTCCACTATGAATGCCTTAAGTAGATTAAGAAATGAAACCAGGAAGCATCCTTCCCTGTTTTCAGTATATAAGAATAATAACAGAGAAATTATGGGCAGAGATGTTAATTGAAATTAAGAGAATAAAAATGTGCAACTGAGTATTGTTATTGACCATTTCTTAAAAAAATGGGTCAATATGATCCATTATCCCTAAGACCAAAGAAATATTCTTGTACTCCCATATCTCTTTGAGGTTAATTTTGAAAAAGGTGACTTAAAACTACTCTGTAAGTTTATTTCAGTGAATTTGTTAATCAAGCAATATCAGACAGTCTTAAGTCAGCCTCAGTTAATTTTAAAATACCCCAAAGCTGTGAATGATAGAGCTGATTGCTCTCAGAGAAAAAATAAGGATTTTGAATTTCATTAGATAGATCATTTCTTCAATGAGCATGTGAAACTCTTTCTTTGTCAGACTAATTAAAGGCCTCACGGTTGGTGGGTATATCATCTAGAATTGTTTAGGTTTGAGTCTTTGTTTTTGACATCTTAAATCACTGATCATATTTTATCTCTTTTCCATAGAGAGATTGCAGATTTAGACATTCTATTCAAGTTTCTTTATTTTTAACATGAGAATTACTCTTGGGAATTAAATTATTTTGAATATTGTTTCATTCATCCAATTTGGTGTCTGTGCAGAAATGATGAAACAATTGTTCTTGAGTGTGTGAGTACCAGAATATTTGAGTTGGTTATAACTTAAATTTTAAAAAGCAAACAAAAGTATTCTTACAAATTAAAACTGTAGTATTTTAGGTTCTATTTTTTCATTCTTGTGGTGGAAAATAATTCTTCAAAATACCAGTGAAAAGGAAAGAAGTAGAACTGAACCCAGAGGATTCAACTGTTATTAACTCTGTCATCAGGGGCATCTTTACTTCCCCGAGCCAATTTATTTATCAATAACATGGTAAACATTATTGTATTTATATTATTATTATTACTTTATTATTATTTCTATTTTTGTCTTATTATTCCTTAATATTTATATTGACTTGTATTTACAAGGTAGTTGTCGAGAAAATGTTACATAAACCTAAAGTACCACATAGATGTAGAATATCTTTATGAAATTAAGTGTAGATTTATTTATTATCATCATGAAATGCCATGTACATACAAGGCTAAGATACAGCATGGCATAGTGAACAAGCTGCTAAATTTGATCAAGAAGACCTGGTTTAAAATTATGCCTCTACTTACTAGAAATGTGACTTTAGACAAATCATATAATCTCTCAATGCCTCAGGAAAGTTCTGAAATATATCTAATAAATCTTAGATAGGTCTTGATTTGTGCTAAGGGAGGGATTCCTCACACTGGTAGCTTCCCAAGCTGATGAAATCACAGATTCTTTGAAAATTTACATTACAAATCTAATAAATAACTTCAATAATGATCCAAATTACCTTAGGGTCAAAAATCACATTTCATGGAGGTAATTGACTGATTGTTTTATTGGTGAATAAACTAACACCTAACTTTATAGATTAAAATTGGGAGCATGCAGGAAAAAAGTTCTCTGTACTTTAGATTTAGATTATGTATATGTGATAATCTATTCTTTTGGAACTGAAAAGCTCAATAATTAAATGGTTTCTATATGGCTGAAATATTCAGTCATCTTAAATACTCAAAAAACCTGAGAGGTTCTGGTTATAGCAGTCATCTTAACAAGTAAATTGAATCAAATGCTAAGGTTGGTTAATTACTTTTTTATTCATCAAAATTTATGTCACCATTCTCACCTATTTTGTCTACCTGAATGCAAATTCTAAGTGCCCTTTGCTTACCCATACCCCACCCCTTATCTTTGCATGTACCCTAAGGCTCTGTTCTCTGACCTCCTTTCTTAGTGATCTCATTAGAATCAACATGTTCAATCTTCATCTGCGTTCAGAACACGTAAAGATTTGAGGACATTCATCCCTAGTCTCTTTTTTGAGCTAGTCTCATATCTCTAATTATAAAATAATGTTTTAAAATTTACAAAGCACTTTCCATATACTGTCTCATTTAATCCACACCTCAACTGGAAAAGGGGAGTACAATTACTATCCTGCTTTACAGATGAAGAACTGAAATCTGAGAATTGTTAAGTGATTTGCCCAGGGCTGCAAAGGGGGTAAGAGTCAGAGATAGAATTCTTCTGTCTCTGGTCTTCCAGAATACAATTCATCTGTATCTACTGGACCACTGTAGGGATCCCAAATGAAACATGTTCAAAAATAATTCTATTTTCAAATTTTTAAAATTGTACTGAGGTCATCTCCATCCTTCCCATAACCCAAACTTAGAACATCACCTTATCTTCTCCTTCTGTGACATTCTCCATAGCAGTCAACAAGTTATTTTGATTCGAATCCCATAATGCTTCTCACTTCCAAATTCTTCTCTCTGCTCATGTGGCCATTGCATCTAGTTCAGACTCTCACTACCCTTCCCCTGGAATATTATCTTCACTTGATGGTCAATTTCCACTTTCTGCTCACTAATACATCATTTCTTCACAGCTGCCAAAATAACCTTCCTAAAACACAAGTCTGGCAGTATCAATTACTCTTCTACTCTAGAGCTTCCAGTATCTCTATTATTTGAAGGAGAAAGTACACTCCCCCTGCCTTGATTGGCATTTAAAAGCCTTTCACAAGTTCATTCCACATTACTCTTTTATGTATGCTACCTTCCTGTCAAAAAGGGACACTTAGCTGGTGTCATAGTGCATAGAAGACTGAGTCAGAAAAACTTATCTTCATGAGTTCAAATTTGGCCTCAGACACTTACTAGCTGTATGACCTTGGGCAACTCACTCAACCCTGTTTGCCTCAGTCTCCTCATCTGTAAAATGAGCTGGAGAAGGAAATGGAAGACCACTCCAGTATCTTTGTCAAGAAAGCTTCAAATGGGGTCACAGAAAATTGGATACAATTGAAACAACTGAGCAGCAACAACAGCCAAAATGACCTGCTTTGGGATGCCTGAACTCATTATGCCCTCTTACACTTGTGTTCCTTTGCATAGCCTCTCCCCCATTGTTAAAATGCATTCCCAACTTATCTATGTCTCTTAGAATCCCTGGCTTCTTGCAATGAAATGGGAATCCTTTCTTGGTATTTATAGCTGTTGGGATGTCTCTCTCCTCAAATAGGAATGTAGAATTATAGACCTAGAGCTGGATGGTCTGTAGAGGCAATCGAGTTAAATCTCATTTTGGATATATATACATAATTATCTGATTATGTGTTGAATTTTCCAGTCAAGTGTAGGCTCCTTAAAAGCTGGAACTCTTTTTTTTTTTCATTTAGTCTTTGTATAGTCTGGCATAGCCCTTTGCTGTTGTAATGATATTGAGATTTAAAGATATTCCATGCCCCTTGAACTTGCTGACATAGCAGGAAGGGGTGGAGCAAGAGAACGCCGGAACCAAGTTACCATCCATGCTGGTGACTGGAGGCAGTAGCAGTGGCAGTGCTGGTGCTGGTGGCAGCGGCAGCGGCAGCAGCGTGAACTCCTTTTTCTTTGAGACAGTCAGAATTTCTGCTAAGGACTCTTGCTGAGGACTGCCAGGGAGAAGAACTGTGGAGGGGCCGTTGCTGCTGGACACAAGGCTGCCTGAACGCTGAGCAGTTGCCATATGTGAGGAGAGGAGGACCTTTGCCTGAGTTCACCTGTCCTGTTTTGAAGGCTTGAGAATGTGGGTATTTATTACTTTAACTACATGTGCCAACTTCATAACTACTGTGTTGTCTTTGACTTTCTGGTTTTGGGACTCAGTCTTCTGGTACTTGGATAAATGCTCTGACTATACTTCTGATGTAGAGAGCCTGTTACATTTTGTGATTAATAACCATGTCAGCATACTTATAGTTACTGTAGGCTTTGTGAATGCTGCATTGCTGATATAGCTCTTAAGAGATCTTTGGTAAATGCTTATTGGATTAGATCTAACTTGACTTAAAGTATGAAGACTCTCCTCAGATTATCTAAACAGAAAAATAAAAAGACAAAAAAACTTAGAAATATGATATGATTCTCATTTTTAAAAATATTGACTAATGACTATGAACGAGGATCATTTGAAGAAAATTCCTAATCACAGTGACATATGAATTTTTGCTGGTTCAACTAATACACTTGGTCCCAGTCATTTAGAGTCAGAAGGTATGGAAAGTTACAATTTCTTTCAGAATTATAAATCTAAAAGAACTCTCTAACTCTTTTAAAGTTCTATTTTCTATAAATCTAAAAGATTAAGAAAATTGGAAGTACTTCTAGAAGGTTTTCCTTATATTTTTAATAAATAAAAAATAGCTAAATAGCATGTTGTGCTATGGCTTTGGAGAGAGTTCTTAAGTGAACAAGGAGAAGAGGTAATTACAAAAGATGAAATCAACAATTTTGATAACATAAAACTGAAAAGTCTTTGTATTAATAAAATCAATGCAACTAGAAAAATTAGGGAAGCTGTGGTTGGGGTGGAAGGGAGAACTTTGTATCAAATATCTCAGGTAATTATCTGATATCCAAGACACACAGGGAACTAATATACAAACATGAACAATTAACCAAAAACCAAAATTTTCCAATGGATAGGTGATCAAAGATATGCACAATCAATTCTCAAAAGAAGAACTGCAAACTACTAACATTCATAAGAAAAAAACTATATAAATAACTTAAAAGAGACAAATAAAAATTAAGGTTTTTATTGATTTCCTATTTTCCCAGTAAAGTGGCAAAGCTGACAAAAAATGGAAATAATCATAGCTGAAGGATCTGTGGAAAGATAGGAACATGAATATGACTTTGACAGAGCTGTCCAACTGTTTTGTAAGTCAATTAGGAATCATGCTAAGAAAGCAACTATAATGTTCTAACAGTAGATTCTACACTAGTCTATATATCTCAAGAAGATCACTTACTTTGGGAATTGCTAAATAAATTGTAGAATATCAGTGTCATGTGATATATGTTACTATGTTGACAAATTGTGAATATGAGGAATTCTAAGAAGTATGGAAAGACTTACATTAACTGATGTTTCATGAAGAAATCAAAACAACGAAAAATACTGACTACAAATAATTTTGGCTATAAAAATGTACATGTAAAGAACATTACAAAAACAAAAGGAAAATGAAAATTATGTAATAATATTGGTAAAGTCTGTCATCACAGAAGAAAAAACAAAATTCACCTTCCTGCCTTCTTTGCAAAAGTCAGGGCAACATATTAGCAAAAAGAATACAGCAACTTATCATGAGAATAATATAATTTATTCCAGGAATGCAAGGATGGTTCAATATTAGGCAAACCATCAGTATAATTGATCACATCAAAAATAAAACGAGCAGAAATCATATGAATATCTAAATAGCTGCAAAAAAGGCTTTTGACAAAATACAATACCCATTCCTATTAAAAACACTAGGAAGCATAGGAATAAATGGAGTCTTTCTTAAAATAATAGGTATCATCTATTTAAAGTCATCAGCAAGTATTAAATTGAATGAGGATAACATAGAAGCATTTCCAATAAGATCAGAGGTGAAACAAGTATGTCTATTATCACCCCTCTTATTCAATTTGGTTCTGGAATTGTTAACAGCAGCAATTATAAAAGAAAAATTGGAGGAATGAAATTACACAAAGAAGAGACTAAGCTATCACTCTTTAGAGATGATATAATGATATACTTAGAGAATCCTAGAGAATCAAGTAAAAAAACCACTTGAGACAATAAATAAGTTTGGCAAAATTGTAGGATACAAAATAAACCCACATAAATCCTTTGCATTCCTGTGTATTGCTAATGAAATACAACAGCAAGAGATAGAAAGAGAAATCCCATTTAGAATTACTGTAGACAGTATAAAGTATCTGGGAATCTACCTGCCAAAACCAACCCAGGACTTATAGGAACACAACTACAAAACACTTTTCACACAAATAAAGTCAGATCTAACTAATTGGAAAAACATCAATTGCTCATGGTTGGGTAGAGCTAATATAATAAAAATGACAATTTTACCTAAATTAAATTACATATTTAGTGCCATACCAATCAATCTATCAAAAATATTTTATAGAGCTAGAAAAAAATAGTAACAAAATTCATTTGGAAGAACAAAAGATCCAGAATATCAAGGGAATTAATAAAAAGAAATGCTAGGGAAAGTGGCCTAGCCATACTAGATTTTAATCTGTATTATAAAGCAGCAGTTATCAAAGTTACTTGGTACTGCTGAGGAATAGAGTAGTGGGTCAATGGAATAGATTGCATACATGAGATTCAGGAGTCAATGACTATAGTAATAGACTGTTGATAAACCCAAAGACCCCAGTTTTGGTGATCAGAACTCACTATTTTGGGGCAGAGTCAAGATGGTGGCATAGAAGCAGGAGAAATCTGCAGCTCCTCCCACAACCACCTCAAATACCCATAAAATATGACTCTAGACAAATTTTAGAGTTCCAAAACCCACAAAATTACAGAGAAACACATCTTCTGCTGAAGGTATCCTGGCAGGTGGATGGGAAAGGCTCATTGCCGAGCCTTGGGAGCCAAAACCAGCCTGGCCTGAAACGATGGTTTAGCCCTAGGGTGCCCAGAACAAGCTGAAGAGCATTTGGGTGAGTGGATCTTCAGCAGCTGTGGCAGTTTTCAGAATTATCCACTCATAAGAAACAAGGACAAAGTGAAAGGTCAGTGGAACTCAGCTAAATTTTGGGGAGAAAAGCATTCTGGTCAACTGCCCCCAGGGCAAGAAAGCAGGAGAAGCAGCCCCTGCAGCCACCTCCACATGGCTGCTTCAGAACTCAGGGCCTGCATATTGCAGGGGGGGCCAAGCAATCATTCAGAGGCTAAGTGAAATTGCCTTAAGCTTCCTGGATCATGGTCTTAGGTGTTGTCCCGAGGTGTGTGACAAGTGAGCCAAAGCTGGTGGGAGCTGCAGAGGCTGCAGCCCCCTAATTGCTCCAGCAGCTGTGAAAACCCCAGCAATTTGGGACAAAGCTTTCTCCCTGGGCAAGCAGAGATCTACTGTGGCTCAAAAATCAAGTTAATTGACTGGCAACATGAACAGGCAAAGAAAGCAAACCGAGTTAGTAATCCAACTTTTTGGGGGACAAAAAGGATCAAAGCATGGAACATGAGGAAGACAACACAAATGGAATCAAATGACTTTATGAGAAATCAAAATAGTATTAAACAGATTGAAACAAATGAAAAAATAGGAAGCAATGTGAAATATTTCCTTGAAAAAACTATTGACCTGGAAAATAGATCCAGGAGAGACAATTTAAAAATTATTGGACTACCTGAAAGCCATGATCAGAAAAAAAGAACCTAGAAATCATCCTTCAAGAAATTCTCAAGGAAAACTGCCCTGACAATTTAGGTACAAAGGGCAAAATAGAACTTGAAAGAATTCACCTATCACCTCTTGAAAAAGAGTCCAAGAAGAAAACTCCTAGGAATGTTATAGCCAGGTTCCAGAGCTCACAGGGCAAAGAGAAAATATTACAAGTTGCCAAGAAGAAATAATTTGAATACTGTGGAAACACAATCAGGATACCACAGGATTGAGCAGCTTGTACATTAAGGGATTGAAGGGCCTGGAATATGATATTCTGGAGATCAAGAGAGCTAGGATTAAAACCAAGAATTGCCTACCCAGCAAAATTGAGTATAATGTTTCAGGGGAAAATATGATCATTCAATGAGGTGAAGGACTTTGAAGCATTCTTGAGTAAAAAACAAGAACTGAATAGAAAATTTGACATTCAAGTACAAGAAGCATTAGAAGGTAAATATGGAAAAGAAACTGTAAGGAACTTATCAAAGTTGAACTATTTATGTGCCAACAGGGAAAAATGATAATTGTAACTTATGAAATCTTTCTCAGTATGAGGACAGGTGAAGGGAATATAAATGTGTATATATGTATACATACACATATGTCTATATAGGAGGGTATATATATATATATATATATGCATATGAATACATATGTGAGTGTGTCTGTATATGTACATAGACAGAGGGCACAGTATCAATTTAATAGGAAGGGATGATATTTTAAAATGTGAAATTGAGAGGTGGGAGAGGAATGGAATGAGAGGAGATAGAGAGAGCAGAATGTGGTTAATCATCTCATATAGAACAGGCAAGGGATAACTGTTACAATGGAGGGGAAGAACAGGAAGGCAAAAGGAATGGGCTAACCTTACTCTCATTGAATCTGAGTTAGGGAAGGAATGGCATAAACTCTAAATTGTGTATCTTACCTCACCAGAGAATAGATTGGATGGGGATTAGAGGGGGGATGATGTAGGGTAGAGGGGGGAGGCTTTTTAGAAGCACACACTTACATAAATGGACAGGAACAAAGTAGAGAACAGAACAAGTGGGGGGAGCAGGATGGGAAGGAGGGAAATATAGTCAGTCTTTCACAATATGTCTATTATGGAGATGTTCTGCATAACTATACATGTACAGCCTGTATTGAATTGCTTGTCTTTCCAGTAGAGGTAGGTGACAAAAGAGGAAAGGAAAGAATCTATTATTTAAAGTTCTATAATCAAACATTAACATATATATATATATATATATATGCAATTATTATTAATTACATGCAACTGGGAATTGACATACAGGCATTGGTATAGGGGAGATCCATTTTGCCCTTCCAGAAAGTCAGAGTGGTGACGGGGGAGGACATAGGAGAGAACATAATAGGGGATTGGGTATGCAGTGGTACCGCTATTTTAGGGTGTTGGGTAGCAGAAAAATGGGAAGAAAATTTGTAACTCAAAATCTCATGGAAATGAATGATGTAAACTAAAAATAAACACAAGTTAATCAAGAAAAAAGGACTCACTATTTGACAAAAACTGCTGGAAAACTTAAATATAGTACAGCAGAAATTGGGCATAGACCATTATCTAACACTGTATACCAAAATCAAATTGAAATGGGTGCATGATTTAATTATGAAGGTTGATACTCTCAGCAATCTGGGAAAACAAGGAATAGTTTGCCTATGAGGTTTATGGAGAAGGGAAGACTTTATGGCCAAACAAGAATGTGAGAGCATTATGAAATGCAAAATGGATAAGTTTGATTACATTAAATTAAAAAGTTTCTGTACAAAGCCAATGGAACCAAGATTAAGAAGGAAGTAGAAAACTGGGAAAAAAATTTTTACAACCCATGTCTCTGATAAAGGTATCATTTCTAAAATATACAGAGAATTAAGACATTTCCCAATTGATAAGTGGTCAAAGGATATGGACAGGTAGTTTTCAGGGAAAGAAGTTAAAGATATTTATAAACAAATGAAAAAATGCTCTATATCACCATTGATTAGAAAAATGCAAATCAAAACAACTCTGAGGCACCACATCTCACCAGACTGACAAAGATGACAAAACAGGAAAATGACAAATGCTGGAGAGGATGTGTAAAAATCGGAACACTAATGCATTGTTCATGCAATTGTGAACTGGAGAGCAATCTGGAACTATGCCCAAAGAGCTATAAATAATTACATACCTTTTGACCCAGCAATACCACTTCTAGGGGTTTATCCCAAAGAGATCATAGAAGTGGGGGGAAGACCCGTATGTATAGCAGCTGTTTTTGCGGGTGGCAAAGAATAGGAAATTAAGGGGCTGTCCATCAATTGGGAAATGGATAAACAAGTTGTGTTGTATGAATATAATGAATACTATTGTGCCATAAGAAATAAGGAGTAGATGGACTTCATATTTACCTGGAGAGGCTTATACAAAGTGATGCTGAGTGAGAAGAACAGAACCAGGAGAAATTTGCATGCAACTACAGACACAATGTATGTGTGATGACCAACTTTGATAGACTGGACTCTTCTCAGCAATGCAAAGCTATAAGACAACTCTAAAAGACTCATGGTAGAAAGAGATGTCTACATTCAGAGAAAGAACTAGAAAGAAAAGAGTTTGAATGTAGATTGAAGCAAATTACCTTCTCCCTTTCTTTTTCTTGTTTGGTTTTGGTTCCTCTTTCCCATTGTTCATTCCGTTGGTTACAATCCTTCTTTATCACCTGACTAATGTCTAATGTGAAAGTATTTGCAGACCATATTCTTAATTTTTTTAATTTATTTTTATTTGTTTTCTTGTTTACATCATTCATTTTCATAACATTTTTGAATTACAAATTTTCTCCCCATCTTTCCCCTGCCCCAACCCTAAAACAGCAATCCCACTGTAAAGTCCCTCCCCTGCTCTGTTCTCTTACTTTCTGGT
>JAQQSW010000069.1:0-34308 GCA_028646575.1 Pseudocheirus occidentalis
TTGATCATGGCTTTAAGGTAGTCCAATAATATTTACATTGTCTCTGCTGGGTCTATTTTCCAGGTCAGTGTTTTTTTCAAGGAGATATTTTTGTGTTTTCATTTGTTTGAATTTGTTCAATAGTATCTTTATTTCTCATAAAGTCATTTGCTTCCATTTGCTACACTCTAATTCTGAAGGAATTGTTCTCTTCAGAATGCTTTTGAGATTCTTTTTCCATCTGGCAAATTTGGCTTTTTAAGGTATTCTTCTCCTCATGGGGTTTTTGGGACTCTTTTGCAATTTGAGTTAATATGGTTTTTAAGGTGTTATTCTCTTCATTCAGGTTGTTGACTCTTTCTTGCATCATTCTCATTTCTCCTGCCAATTTTTTCTCCACTTCTCTTATGTGGTTTTCAAACTCCTTTTTAAGCCAATCTATGGCTTATAGGCAATCTTCATGTTTCTTGGAAGCATTTGGTGTGGGAGTTCTGACTGTGTTGTCTTCCTCCCATTCCATGCTTTGATCATTTTTGTCCCGAAAAAAGGATTCTAGAGTTTGTTTACTATTCTTACTTTGCTTTCTTTTCCTACTCATGATGCAAGTAAATTATTTGTCTTTTTTATTTCTGTGGAACTCTGCTTCCAGAGAGGAAAGCTGTGTCCCAAATTACTGGGGTTTTCACACCTTTCAGAGCTATTGGGAGGCTGCTGCAGCCCCCATCAGCTTTGGCAGAATGAAAATGCACCCCAGGACCACTACCCAACACCATGATCTGGATTTAGGCTGCTCATTACAAGAGCACTTGGCCTCTGAACAATTGCTTGATTCCCCTGCAGTCTGCAGGCTGGGAGATCTGAAGCAACCAGGTGGAGGTGGCTGACACTTCAATTGCTTCCTTGCCCTGGGGGCAGTTTGTCCAGACCACTTTTCTCCCCCAAATTTAGCTGAATTCCACTGACTTTTCTCTTAGTCCTTATTTCTCCTGGCTTGGTAAATGTGGAAACTGCCTAAGCTGCCACCGATCCACTCTCATGATGACTCCAGTTAAGTCTCCTCCTGACTGCCCTCGGACCAGGCCATGGTTTCAGTCTGCGCTGGTTTCAGCTTCCAGCCTGCTGTGATGAGCCCCACCTGCCTAGCTTCCTTCAGCAAGTGATGTGTTTTCTATATTTTCGCGAGTTTGGGAGACCTAAAATTTGTTTAGAGTCATATTTTGTGGGTATTTGAGGGGGTTACATGGGAGCTGCAAAAACTTGCTGCTTCTGTGCCACCATCTTGGCTCTGCCTCTGACTCATTTCCTTTTGCCTTTCTACTCTTCCCCTCCATTGTAACAGTTTTCTCTTGCCTCTTTTATGTGAGATAATTTACCCTATTTCATCTGTCCCTTTCTCCTTCTCCCAATATATTCCTCTCTAACCTCTTAATTTTATATTTTAGGTATCATCCTTTCATATTCAATTCATCCTGAGCTCTCTCTCTATGAATACATGTACACACATATTCAGTCATATACTCCCCTATACATATGTAAGTATGTACACATATATATCCATATATATCCCCTTCAACTATCCTCATAATGAGAAAAGTCTCATGAGTTACTATTATGGTTCTTCCACGTAAGAATGTAAATAGTTCAATTTTAAGAAGTTCCTTATAATTTCTTTTTACTGTTTATCTTTACATACTTCTCTTTCTTCTTGTATTCGGAAGTCAAAATTTTTGTTCAGCTCTAGTTTTTTCACCAGGAATACTTGAAAGTCTTCTATTTCATTGAATGCTGATATTTTCCCCTGAAACATTATACTCACCTTTGCTGGGTAGCTGATTCTTGGTTTTAATCCTAGCTCCTTTGCATGCCTTAATGTAGAAGTTATTAGATCTTGTGTTATCCTGATTGTGTTTCCACAATACTAAAATTGTTTCTTCCTGACTACTTGTAATATTTTCTCCTTGACCTTTAAACTCTGGAATTTGACTATAATATTGCTAGAAGTTTTCTTTTTGGGATCATTTTCAAGGGGATATCAGTTAATTCTTTGTCATGGTTAGAACTCTACTTCCAGAGTGGAGAGAGATATGTTCCAAATTGCTGGGATTTGTGAAGCTGCTTCAAGGGCTATTGTCACAGCTATGAGGAATGCACCCTGTCCACAGCAACCAGAAGCTCTGCCACACTAGCATTTCTTATTCCAAGGCCACCACCCAAGATCATGATGCAGATCCAAACAGGTCAAAGGAAGAGACAGTACCATCTGAATTGTTGCTTGGTTTCCTTATGACCTGCAGGCCAAGAGCTCTGGAGGCAGCCCTGCAGTAGCAGCTACAGTTGCTCTGCCACCACCTCTTACCAGGGGGCATAGGCTGGTCCATGCTCTTCTATCATGCAGTTTCAAGAAAGTTCCCTACTGACCTTTTAATTTCTCTTTAGCATTTATGGGTTGAGAAGTCTGGAATCACCACAGCTATCGGTGATTCAGTCATCTCACATCTGATTTGGGCTTTCTGGGCCATGAGTCTTGGCTGCCCTGGGTCTGGGATGGTGCAGCTCACATGGGACCTAAATTGGCTCCCAGCTCAGTGAGATAGACCTTTCCTGTTGGTCTGCCAAGCTGCCTTCAGTGTGAGATTTGTTTTTCTCTGTTACTTTGTGTGTTCTGTAGCTCTAAAATTTGTTTAGAATCATTTTTACAGGTACTGGAGGTGGTTGAAATGGGGACTCAAACAAATTCCTGCTTTTACTGTGCCATCTTGGCTCTACTCCAGAGTTGGTTTATTTTTTAAGATGTTATTTTCTGTTTAATCATTTTTCATGTTTTTCTTGCATTACTCTCATCTCTCTTCTCAATTATTCCTCTACTTTTTCTTGATTTTCAGAATTCTTCTAGAGCCCCTCCATGTCCTACTATAATTTCATATTTTTTGTGGAGGCTTCTGAGGCAGGAGTTTTGACTATGTTTTCTTCTTTTGGTTCTATGTTTTGATCCTCTTTGTTTCCCCCCCCCCAAAAGATTCTATAATCTGATTGTACTTTCTCTGTTTGCTCATTTTGCCAGCCAATTACTTGACTTTTGAGCTCTTTGCCATAGTAGAACTCCACTTCCACAGTGGAAATTGCTGTGTCCCAAATCTCTGGGGTTTTCCGCAGATGTCAGAAAGCTGTCATGCCTTCTTTTAGTCACCTGCCTCAGAACTGTGAGGATGACTGCCTCTCCCCAACCTCAACAAGCTCTGCCACACTAGTGCTCCTTACATGAGGACTGCCACCCAAGATTGCAGCCTGGATCCAAGCAGATCAGAGCAAAAAAATCCTGCCTCAGCACCAGCAGAGAAATTCCTGCAAATGCCCTCAGGTCAACCACTTGGTCCCCTCTTACTAAATTTTCTTAATCTCTGAACCTCAACTCTAGACATGAACCCTCCTGTCCTTGTATGTGTGAGCTGACTTTGCTTCTTTATCTCAGAAAAATGATGCACTTACACACAAATACTCTCCTACTAGTCCCTTAGACTCACAATCTAGAAATAGTATTTGACTTTTTATCATGTCTTCTCCAACCCAGTCCTATCTGTTGCCCAAGTCTGTTGATTACCTCTGCAACATCTCTCATGTATATCACCTTCTCTCCTCTGATCCTATTGCTAGTAAATGACTGTATTACCCCAATACTATAATTATAATAGCCTACTCATGGGTCTTTATGGCGCAAATCTCTCCCCACTCCAATCTATCCTCCATTCCTCAAAGAAATTTTCCTAAAGTTCAGGTCTTATCATGATACCTTACCACCATCCCCCAAATAAACTCTTGTGACTCCCTATTGCCTCCAGGATGAAGTAAAAATTGTTCTATATGGCATGCAAAATCCTTCATAAGCTACTTAACCAGTCTTCTTACATTTTACTTGCCAACATAGACTTTTTAATCAAATGACAAATGGCCTTCTCATTGTTCCATGAAAAAGACATTCTAACTCCTGACTCCAGGCATTTTCTCTGGAAAGCTCCCAGGTGTGGAAGGCTCTTCCTTCCTCAAATCTGACTATTGACTTCCCTGGCTCCCTTTTAAGCCCAATCATAATGCCGTCTTTTATAGGAAGCCTTTCTCACTCCCTCTAACTCTTTTTCCTTTGTTAATTATTTCATATGTGCCCTGTATATAGCTTACTTTTTAGGCATTTGTTTTGATTGGCTAGGAGAGGCGATTGTTTTTCATGTGTGGACTGGAATAAATGTTCCCTAAATTTTTTTTTGCTTTTTGGAGGGCAATTGGGGTTAAGTGACTTACTCAAGGTCACACAACTAGTAAGAGTTAAGTGTCTGAGCTCGGATTTGAACTCAGGTCCTCTTGACTCCAGGGCTGGTGCTCTATTCGCTGCACCATGAAGCTGCCCCTCCCTAAATATTTTCTGTCCTCCATAATTGCTTGAACCCTGCTTGCTTGCTCTTCAAGGTTTAAATAAAAGGCTTTCTCCTACTAATCTCCTGATCAGTGATGAGAAATGGAATTCTCTTTCCTCTGAGCTCTTACACATTTTATCATTCATATTACTATATCTTTTGTATTTCCTAATTTGTATTATTGAAATATTGCTCACTATTTGAATCTGCATGTAAAATTACAGGTTAATTCAGAGACACTAAATTTCCCACTAAATTGTTAGATTTTGGAGTTCAAGAGGGTATATTAGCCTTAATTATCTCTTCTCCCACTAGCACAGTGACATGAAAAATATACTCTACATGTTTTAGTTGAGGTGGTATGACGTGAGTATATTGTAGAAGGGTTGGCTTCTGACACATGTGGAAACGCTTAGACTGTGATGACTTCATTTCCTCATTTGTAAAATGCTGCTTATGGGTTATCTAAATTCACATCCATATAATTTCTAGAATAATCTAGGGCTTTGCTAATGACCTTTTTTTTGCAGAGTTTTACCATATCATATAGGTTCCTCAATGTTAAAAGTTAAGAATATTTTTTATCAGAGACCTGGACCCAAAATGAGTAGGTTATTTGTTTTTTTGTCCTGAAGGATTCATTGCCAGAAGCTGAGTTTGATCCAAATTCTATCATTCGGTGTCCTTTATGTTGACAATAATTTGTGACTGTCATCTCTTAATGTGCCACCATTTGGCAGGTGTTATTTTGAAGAGAAGGATGTTATCTCTCTTTATTTTTAATACATAAGATCTTTTTTTTTCTTTTACATGTATGTAAATTAGGACACTACATTATGTAGTGTCCTAATTCTTAATAAGGTCATAGATTTAGAGGTAGAAGATACCTCTGTGATCATCCACTTCAAACTTATCATTTCACAGATAAAGAAAAAGTAGCTCCGCAAAAGTTGTGACTTGCCCAAGGTCATACAAATAGGCAAAATTCAGACGACAGTGCTGAGGACAGAGAGCTAAGAAGTATGACACTGTTGAACCCAGCTATAAATGTTCTGTGTTGTAAATGTTCATTAAACAGCTGTTTATCAACCAAAAAGTCAGTGAATAAAAGCATCTCTCAAATGCTGCATTCAGAAGCACACTGAGGAAACAGAAGAAGCTTTACAGAACAAGGAGGGACTCTTTGTCACCAAAATGGACCTGTGTTTCTTTGAAGAGCAGATAAGGCTGAAGCTGAAGATAGTCTTCAAAAAAGGAATGAGCCACACCAAGAAATATGTCTTTTATAGTCAGTCTGCTTACAGTACATGCTACTTGATTTAACTAACATATTTTAATTCCTATTTGAGGTATGACAAAATGAAACTGATCTTAAATAGTTATTATCCAGAATACCAAGTCTCCCATT
This sequence comes from Pseudocheirus occidentalis, assembly GCA_028646575.1. Taxonomy (NCBI): domain Eukaryota; kingdom Metazoa; phylum Chordata; class Mammalia; order Diprotodontia; family Pseudocheiridae; genus Pseudocheirus; species Pseudocheirus occidentalis. Next base: position 5,794 of record JAQQSW010000069.1, read on the forward strand.
TTTTAGTTTCACATGAATTTTTTAAAAGTAGAGTTTTTAATTTCCAGAACAAAATAAAGCAAAATTACAAAGTTGATTCTCTAGTGTGTAATTCAAAACGAATGTATTTTATAGCCATAATAGGAATTGCACTATGTAAGCCTCCTGTTAGGCTTTGCAGTTCTATAAAAAGAATCTGTTTGGAGTTGCTTCATGTGCATTATGTCTGGACAAATTGTTCTGAAAAATAAATTTGAAAAATTCCTTGGGCCTAAAGGACATTATAGTCAATGTTCAAAAGCTTTCTAAAGACCTTACCTTGACACAACATGAAGTTAAGCAGTGGAATTTGCTGCTTATATATAAATCCTTGGAGTGGGTGGCCCTCCAATAAAAGATATGTGGCTGATGTGAGCCTGTTTCCAGCGATCAATGCTCTGACTGCTGTCATCCATCATCTCCAGCACATATAGGAGGCAATCAATGGTCATCCATCTCTTTCCTATTGGATAATTGATTTAAAAAAATCTGGGATTGATCTTTTTTTTAATTTGAGTAAAGGTCCCCAATTCATACAATAGTTGTTGGAATTTTAAAAATTCTTTTGTTGTTTTAATAAAGTCCAAATGCTTGCTTGTCTCACTATGTATATCACCAAAATAGCTCTAAGGAAGATAATGAATTAGATGAGGTTTATCTTTGATGTCTAGTTCCTAGAATTTCATTTCACATGCTACCTTATGTTTCCTTACACTTCTCCCCATTCTATCTTGTTCTTTGACATTCCTAATTTTATTACCCATCCACCTATCTTGTTCCTTGAAATCAAACAATCTTCACTAAAGTATATCTTATATTGGCTTCGTCCTTTTAGGGATATTTATGCTTTCTTAAAATGAGAAAAGAAGAAAATACCATGAACAATGCCCCACTGTGACAGATATTTGGCGCCAGAAGGACATAATATGAAGGCAACCTCTTACCAGATTTATAAAAAAGCAAGGCTATGCTCCACCCAGTGCTGATCTGGTGAATGTCAGAGAGAAAAACAAAAGGCCAGACTTTGTCCGTGGCATTTCCTGGGCTTCTTCTCATTCCAAAGCCAACACTTATGAAATCTGGGTTCAGGCAATGATTTAAAGTCTGACAAGAGTAGAGATTAAAAAACTGTCGACTGATTTATGGAGTTGAATGTGCTAATCTGCATCAGGAGAAGAAGAGAAAAGCCACCAAAATGATTTTCTTTCCCATAAAATGTTTTAATTTTTTTGGTACAAATTCCCTAATTCTGTTAGAGACATTGATCAACAGATTGATTGAACTGAGACCTTTAAGAGTAGCTAGGGATTAGGGGAGAGAGAGAGAAAGAGAAACAGAGAGAGAGAAAGAGAGAGAGACAGAGACAGAGAGACAGAGACAGAGACAGAGAGAGACAGAGACAGAGAGACAGAGACAGAGACAGACAGAGACAGAGAGAGACAGAGACAGAGAGACAGAGAGACAGAGACAGAGAGACAGAGACAGAGAGAGACAGACAGAGAGACAAACAGACAGAGAGACAGAGAGAGATTTGTTTTTAGAGAAGAAGTGATGTCTAAAATCATTGTAGCTGAAGAAATAGAATGTTGTTGTTGGGTCATGTTTTTTTCTTCATGACCCTGTTTGGGGTTTTCTTGGCAAAGATATTGGAGTCGTCTGCCATTTCCTTCTCATTTTATGTTCTTACATAAAAACATTTTATGTTCATTTTATAGATGCGGAAACTGAGGCAAGCAGTTTAATTGACTTGGCCAGGGTCACACAGATAGTAATTGTCTGAGACGACATTTGTACTTAGCTAAGATGAGTTCTATGATTCTTGGCATAGCACTCCATTCACTGCTCTGCCTAGCTGTCTGTAATAAGAATAGAATAAATTGGTCAGAGAAACCTCAGAATACATAGTCTCATTTTCTTTAACATTTTAGGGCCTGAACCTTACATATAAGTGAATTCTGTAAATAACTAAATTAAACTCCAAAACACTTTAAAAATGTTAACCATTAAAAAAACAGAAACCTTTCTATCTTTACCAAATACATCTCTGGCTTCTTAAACCAAGAATACTGAACACCAATTTCTTGACGTTTTGAGGTCACCATTGTTAATTAAAGTTATTTTGCTCTACTGTGCTAACTTTGCCCTCAATTCCTATGAACTTGTATATATATTTCCCCTCCACTAAATGGCTATGTAGTTTTTTTTCTTTTTTTGAGTTCTTATGTCTGCATTTTAGCATTTCTTTTCCCTCTGTTTTTGTATTTAATTTATGACTTGTTTATTTACTTTTAGTTTATAAGAATCACTTGAGTAAAATCATGTATGGGATCTGTAAACATTTCGCATTGTACAATAGTCTCGTTGTTTAGAAGCGTTGTAACCAATGGAGCAAATAATGGGCGGAAAAAAAGAAAAGCAACAAAACCAAACATGGAAAAGAACAATAGCATGTGTTGCTTCAGTCTCCATTTAAATTCTGGTCTTTCTAGATCTTTCTCTGAGTGTAGATAACTCTTTCCATTCTGAAATTTGTAGAGCTGTCTTTAACTGTGCGTTTCAGAGGAGAGTCCAGTTTATCAAGGTTGGCTGTCACACATATCTGTGAGTATGTACAAATTTTTCCTGGTTCTGCTCTTCTCACTTAGCATTAATTTATATAAGCCTTTCCAGGTAATTATGAAGTCCATCTTCTTCCCATTTCTTATAGCACAATAGTATTCCTTTATATTCATATACCATAACTTGTTCAGCCATTCCTCAATTGATGGGTATCCTCTAAGTTTCCAGTTTTTTGCCACCACAGAGAGCTACAATAAATATTTTTGTACATATGGGTCTTTTTCCCACTTCTATGATCTCCTTGGGATAGAACCCCAAAAGTGGTATTACTGGGTCAAAAGGTATGCAATTATTTATAGCCCTTTGGGCATAGTTCCAGATTATCCTCCAGAATATTTTTTATCCCTTGCCCCATACTTCTAAGAATGGGCCTGGTCCTACAAGTGTCTTTCCTTGATTTACCAATTTTCCATTAAAAAAGAACTACTATGGACTAGAAAATTATATAATAAATTGTTAGAATTGTACCTAAAGTTCAAAACAGCAGCCACTGGATGAGGACCTAGAAAACATGTATATGATGTGACTAGGCCCTAGAGGTCAATTCCTGCTTTTCTCCCACCTTAATTCTTGGTTCCAATGACTCCTTATTACCCCTAGGATAAACTATAAAGTCCTCTGTCATTTAAAGCTCTTTACAAGTTATATTTCTTTCTAACTTTCCAGACTTTTTACATTCTACTATCCTCCAAGTACTCTACAATCCTTCTATGTTAGCTAAGTTGCTTTTCTTCTCAAACAACACTCCATATCTCATCTCCATGACTTTTCACTGGTTGTTCCACAAGTTTAAAATTCTCTCCTTCCCATTCTCTTTTGGAATCCCAGGTTTCTTTTAGAACTTAGTTCAAGTATCATCTCCTTTATCAATATGTCCCAGATCCCCTCAGTGGCTAATGTAATCCACTCTAAGGTAGACTATCTAGTCATCTTATACATTCTGATTTATATATTTTATCTCCTCCATTACAATGAAAAGTTCTTGAACACAGGGACTATTTTTTCTTTTTTTCATGTGTATCCTAGAGCTTAGTACAGTGCCCAGACATGTGGTGAGCAGTTAATAAATGCTTGCTAATTGGTTGACATCCGAAAAGTTGAATTTGCCAGATAAGTATATATGTGTGTGTATGTATGTATGTATCTATGTGTATATATACATATGTATGTGTACCCCTGTATATGTGTGTCTCTTCACATAGATATACATATATACACAGAGAGATATGCACATACATATATGTGCATGTATACATGCAAACATGCAAACATGTATACAAATATTAGTGTATCTTATTAGTAATCCAGTGGGGCTAAACATTTATACTTCAAAGTAACTTCTTTAATAGTACATTTCCTACTTCATGGTATTATCAATTACCTAGACAGTGTAGTGGGTAGAAAGCTGGGCCTCAAATCAGGAAGACAGTGCAAAGGTAGGCTCCTATTTTTATTAGCTGTATGATCATTTAACCTCTGCTCATATTTCCTACAACTTCAGAATTCTTGTGAAAATGAAATGACAATATTTATAAAGCATTCCAACTGTGCTTGGCACACAGCAGTGCTCTATGAATGTTTATTCCCTTCTCTGTCTCCCCTTATACTGAGAAAAGGGCATTTTAAAGCTTCTAATACATTAAAAGCATAGTAGCATAGATGAAACACAATGGAGCTTAAAAGGTATTTTGTTTCCCCCTTTCATTTTTTGGATGAGGAAATAGAGACCCTGAAAGGCTAAATATTTTTTCCCAATAATTACCTGAGATTAGTTGTGCCTGAGACCCAGATCCTCTGATTTAAAATCTAGCATTATTTTAATGCAAAATTAATTTGATTAATAATTTTTATTGTTATAAATACGCTGTGACATGTAAGACATAAAATAGAGGAGATAAAACATGGCATAATGAATGAGAGAGTTGGCCTCAGAATCAGGTAAACCTGGGTTCCTCCGACCCAAACTATGACCCTGGAGAAGTCACTTGATATTTCAGTGCCTCAAGCCATTGTTGAAGAGTCTTCATATCCTTAAAGTTTAGCCCAGTGACTGACAAATAGAAGGAGCTTAATAAGTACATTCTGAATTTAGTGAAGTTCATGGAATGCAGGTTGGTAGGGAAGAGAGGACTAGTTTTAAAGCCAGAAGAACTTGGTTGGAGGCTTGCCTAAGGCATGTACTTTCATGTTACTCTCTGCAAGGTACCCAACCTGTCTTAGTCTCTTGGCTTATCTATTAAATATGGAAAATAATAAGTAATCACAAGACTCTCTCAAGAAAAGCACTCCATACACCTTAAAATGCTTTTGAAATATGAGCTTTTATTGGACAATAGGGAGCCAAGTAAATGATTTGAGCAAGATAATAAATCTTACTGAAGGGAACCTGAGTCTAGTCTTGGTATTAAAATAAATAAATAAATAAACAAACAAACAAACAAACAAATAAATAAATAAATATAGTATTTAAGTCAGAAGGAATGTTAGTGGCTGACTAGTTCAAACCACATTGTAAAGGAATGCCTACTGCAACATCTCCAACATCTCTGCCTATGCTAAAAGCCTGCCCCAGGAGCTCCAGTGAGGAGAAAACTACTACAATCTAAGATGCTCCTTTCAGTTTGTAATAGTTGTAAGGATTTTGAAGTTTTCCTTTCCTTCAGTTTGAAATTTGATTCTTTTAAATTTCAACTGCTTGCTTCTAGTTTTACCTTCTGGAGCCAAATAAAGAAAGTCCAATATCCATTCTTCATAATAGCACTTCACATACTGAACTACATATACCATGCCCACCTGAGCCTTCTCCCATCTAGGCTAAAACCTACTCCTTCATGAAAGAAGATTGAAAAACAAATAAACAATTAAAAGTCTGTTTCTTAACAACTAGAGGATTAGTACTTCCTAAACCTACATTAAACATGTTTAAAATATTCAGAAGGAATATAATACTAATTTCTTTATGTGTACCATTTTGCAGTCTAGTTCCAAGATGCTTTCAGTTGATTCTATTTCTTATCCTTAACATTTATTTTCAAGGGCTCTGCAAATTTATTTAGCAAATTCACATTCACTCTGTATTTTCAGTGCTGAGCAGGCGTGTCAAGGAGCAGTGTTAGAAAACAAAGCTGTTAATTTTTATATGCAAAATGCAGTGATTTCTTCAATTCTTTCAGTCCTATTCAGAGAGAGAATTGTACACAAAATGGCTTGATTCAGTATCCATCTGGCAAGTCTTCAGCATTGATATCTAATTTTCTTCTTTCCACAGCTTGTCTAGCTGCTCAGACACCTTAGGGACTACAGTGTATATACTATGGCTGCTGGAGGCCATGGAAAATTCTCTGTATGGCCTCCCGTATATTACTATTTACAGCTGATTCTGCTTTCTGTGTTCTAGGGTTTTCCAAAACAATTACTGCGCATTTCGCATTCATATACAAAGCAATGATCTGCATCCTTCCATTTCAAGCAAAGAGTTTAAAATGTGAATACTAGGATTAAAAAGCCCAGATAGAATAAATGAGCCTTGAGAAGGATGAGAGAGCCCTAGTGCAATGATTATCCAAGCAGGAAGTTATCCTGAATTTTGTGTGTGTATTCAAGATTCTCTTAAAATCTTTGATTTTGTTTTTCTCAAGAGTTTTCTTGGAGAGAATAATTGTATCTCTTTTCCTAGGAAAGAGTACTCCCCATAGGAACACAGTGTATTCCACCTAGACTTGAGAGAACTAGTTCTATTCCTACCAGATCAATAGAGGCCTCAGTCTTGCACTCTCAGTGGCATTTGTTCAATTACGGTAATTCTCCGATTGACTATCCTCAAATGCATCAGAGAGGACCCAATTATCCTATACAGTCACTGGCTTGTTATTGCTGTGTACACTTATTGGAAGAGGGGTAGGTAATATCACTCGTGGGATGGCATCAAGATAAAATGACTTTTCTATCATTACAGTATCAATAAAATCAGATAATCTTCCATGAACTTGCTTTTCAGATGAAGTCAAACATATTTTTTCTTTTTTTTCCCTGAAAAATGACTGTGACCATTGACAGAAGAATGTTATATATTCCATGAGTGCATATATAAGATTGTACCTAGAGAAAGTTCTAGTCTCGTGTATGCCTATGACTCACATCATAGTAAGACATTATGAACATGTATTCATTCTTTCAGGATACAAAAACCCTATTTCGAATGTCGCAACTGTAATGGGAAACAGACAAAAGTAGGACTTGGGTTACCAGATGGCATAGTTACATTTTAACCTAGTTTTCCAAAAGAAAGGTTTAAGTTCATGAATAAAACCTGTTCTAGCATTCTATGGAAAGCTATATACATGACTTTATCAGGTCACTGGCTATCATGAATGCCAGGAAAATATTCATAAACAGAGAATTTTTGAGTTTGGAGGGATCTTAGTAGCCAATTAGTGCAATACATATATACAAAAAAAGGATTGCCACTTCAAAATAATCTTTAAGTGGCCATTTATCCTCAGCTTCAAAATATCTAATGAAGTAGAACTCTCTCTCTCTCTCTCTCTCTCCCACACACACACACATACACACACACACACACACCATCCCCATACACATCAAACTAAATTTACGTCTTTACAGTTTTCACCCAGTGCCTTTATTTATGCCATTTGGGACAAAGCAGAACAAATCTAATCTTACTCATTCTCGTACAAGGCTTTTCACTACCCTGATTTCCATCCTCTCTATAATTCCTAGTTTATCACTGTCCTTCCTAAACTGTGGCATTCCTAACTAAACACGGCCCTTTAGATAGAGTCTGACTAGTGTCCAGGGCAAGCTGACTGTAGCCTCTTTATTACTGGAAGCCGTATCTTAATGCGTACCAAGATTTCATTAGCTTACTTTTAGTATGATATCTCCTTGTATATCCATTGCTTGATTTGATGCCTTTGACAATTTGGTCTTGCTAGATCATGTCTCCCTTTGGTCTTCTGTAGCTTTGTTGCTGTCCATTTCTCTTACTTGTAGGACTTGTGCTCAGTATTTTTTAGTTCATCATCCTACATGTGATGTCAAAGGGGGGGTTATACCCTGCCTTTGCCCATTTTTCACATTCTTCTTGGTGACTTAATCTCATTCTACGAATTCATTTCTCACCTCTGTGGAAATGATCCCCAGATCAATATCTAAGGTGCCTAAGCTGTACTTAGACTCTTGGGGTACCTTATATATTGAGTCATAATCCAATGCTGAAATCTGTTCCCATGTTTCCAACTGATTGATCAGCAATTCTACTTGGTTATCTTCCAGAGGTGACTAGTAAATATTTGACTATTGGCTCTATGGGGAAAAAGTATACATGAGATGTTTTAATTTGCATTATCAGTATTTAATCCAAATACTTTCTTAAATCTAAATAATAAAAATATTCAATTAAGCCTTGCTTTATATTGTTTGTCAATTCCAGAGGTGTAAATGTTCATGATGAAAATATTAACAATAGACTCTCAAGAAAAAGGTTCAAACTGGATCCAACACATTCCTAGGTGTCTCACTATCAGCTCAAACTCAACATGTTCAAAATGGAATTCAGTATCTTTCTCCCAAATGCTTTTCCTTTACTGAGTTTTCCTATTAATAGCCTCATCATTCTCCCTGTTCCCAGGGAGAAACTTTAGTCATTTTTGAGTTTGTTTTCTCCCTTGACCTACGTATCCAACAAGCTACCAATTCCTCTTAATTTTTTATCTATAATCTCTCTCCCATTTGACCCCTTGCATGCATTCATGCTCCAACATGGCTGTTATCATTCTTGCCTAGATAATTGAAATAGTCTTCTAATGGATGTCCCTCCTTTCAGTCTCTCTCCACTCTAGTCTCTCTTCCATCCAGCTTCCAAGTTAATCTTCCTAATATATGTCTTCCTATGATCTTCCATGATCAAAAACTTTTATTGACTTCATAATGCCTATCTAACAAAATAGAAATTTCTCAAACTGATATTTAAGACCCTTAATCATCTACCTCTAACATGCTTTTCCCAGCATCTTATCATATTCAACTTCTCAGGTACAGTGTCTAAAAAAAGAACAAAATCAGACTTCTGTGTTTCTCCTAAACTTGGCATGTTATGTCCCCACTCTGTACAGTGATGCAGGTCTTGCCCACTCTTATGTGCTTCTTTATCCTCTCTACCCATTAGGACCTTCTGTTTCTTTCAAAGTTGACCAGGTGCCAACTTCTTTGCTAAAGCTCACCCTATTTCTCCATCTGAAAGTCATCTCTCCATTCTAAGATTTTGCTAGGTCACTTTTCCTTTATCACTTCTTGTGATAAAGCTCCTATCATGCCTTACTTTGTGTTACTCTCTGATGTGCCATATAATGTCCCCTCCCATGCACGTGGAAGAATAAAATCCCCCCTACCTCCCAAGTGGGGTGCAAACTCCTTTAGGGGAGGAGTTTTCCTTGTTTTATCTGTGTGCTTAGTAAATGTTTATTGAACTTGGAATAGAAAGGGACAGATGCATAAGGTGTTGAAAAGATAGGTTAATACATATAATCATATATTTAAGTTAAAAGAGAATTTAGATATCAACTTGGCCAATCCCCTTAATTCTTCATGTAGCATGGATTAGATGGGAATAAATCCCTTGAAATGCTGAGTTATTTCCCAGATGAGGCTCAGGAATTGAATGAATTCCTCTTGTTGGTAGTTCTTAGATACAGAAATTCCTTTTGTTACCAGTCAGCTCAGACCAAAATAATCCAGGATCTCTGACCTCTTGAACTCAGAAAGTTGTGTCTAATATCTGATACCCATCTCAGGTAGCAGGATTGTTGTTTGGCCACCTATATGTGGGAAAGAAGTGAAACTATAAAAGCCAATCAGGGACCCAAAAATAATTTCAGATTTACCTCAGTCCATGTCTGTTTTAGTTGTCACCTGCTTACAATTTACCATTTCTCTAGAGTTTTGGAGGAGGGCACTAGTCCAGCTCCCTGTTCCCATTTTCAACTCCCTACAATGCCTTGCTTCTCCCCCTTATCCACCTTGTATTCCCCCCAAATTTGGGGGGTGTTATAGTGTTTGTTTTGCAGCTTTGGGGATAGCCATTGCAGATTCAAACAAGTTCCATGTTCATAAAAATAGAGATGGGAGAAAGGCATGGATTTTCAGATGAATTTTGTATTTGAGCACTTTCCAACTTTGACTTCAATGCTAGGTAAAGGGAATATTAAGGGAGTGAAGGTATAAGGGAGACGAAGAAAAGAAAAACTTAAAAAGCTTGCCACTTAGAGCTGAGACAGATAACTGCCAGAGAACTCCCATACTACAGTGCATGGGAGCCAATATTTTATCTCCTACTCAATACTTTACCTTGGGTAAGTCATAATAATAAATCACATTCCTATAATTCTTCAAAGACTTGTCCTTATGATAATCTGTGAGACAAACAATGCAGTCATGAACTGAGGCTCACAAAGGTTAACTTTTAGGCCTGAGGTCATACAGATAATGTCAGAACTTGAATTCAAACCAACTACCTTCTTGACTAGAAGGCCAGCATTGTTTCTAATATATCATCCTGTTTTTTATGACAACCCTTAGGACTTGCTTTATTCATTTTCAAAATGAGGAGGCAAAGAATTATCTGCCTGTCAGGGTTTCATTAACTAAGACTTGTTAAGTGTTGCGAGGTGTGAAGATGAAAGGTGCAAAATATTTATTTCTGTCATCAAGTTTTAAAGGTATCTATATCTTTGAGCAAGAAGTTACAGGCAAACTTTCACACGTCCATATCATAAACATTGGCCTCTGTGCAGTGCTTCTCATTTCAAGATGAGAAAATTCCTCTTCAGGGGTTAATAATCCTCACAGCATGGTCAAGAGGTAGGCAGGTAGCATATGGTATTATCATCTCATTTGACAGTGGGAGAAATCTCTATGCAAGGTCACAGAAAGAAATATCAACAGAAGAGCAGGGAAAACAGCTCTTTGTGCTTAAATAGCATAGTAGCTCAGGGACACATTCATTTCTCCTTTAATTAAGTGAATTCAGCTGCATCATATCCCTTTAAGTAGGTATGAGGTCAGATATTATACCTATTCTAGTGAAAATGGTTCTGTAGAATACAGGACTCAATATATTTGCCTGGTGTATTTTAACAAGATAGTAGCAAAGTCAGTGGTAAACAGTCCATTAAGAGGACAGGCTGCTGTCCAAAGACAAGAATTTCTACCAAGTCTAAGGGGTATTACTTGGCTCCAGTAACATTTATAGGTATCACTGGAAGGTGTAAGGTGTAACTATGGAGGGAAAATGAAAGAAAAATAGGAAAAGAGGAATGGAGGAAGAAGACAGGCTTAGAGGAAAGATTAAAGAAAGAAGCATATGGTTGATAATGATAGAAGTCTCTTACCAGTGACTCACATGTGAGTAATGCCTACTTCTAATGTAACCATATTTTTTTCTGGTCAAATAATCCCGTGCCATTTTATCAAACTCATAGAAGGATCTGTGAATAACATACAATAAACAAAATAGGCAGTTTAACAAAGTTGACTATAAAACAATTTCAATAAAGTAAACTACTTTTCCATTAATAGCCATTCTAAAAGTCAGGGGTATGATTCTATAGAATATAATGTCCAAATTGACAGTGCTAAATGAATAAGTACTTTGCAGAATGACAGAAGAGTTGGAAGAGACCTCAGGGACTATCTACTCCAATATTTGCCTGGCCAAAGATCCACTCACTTCTATGTGTTGCTTCCCAGTGAGGGGAAATCTAACATCTATTTAGCCCAAGGGTGGAGAACCTGCTCTAGACCATTTAACTTTTTAACAGCTGAATGATTTAGGATCCACTTTTAAATCAGGACTATATCTAACACCCTGTATATGTTCACCCATTGCTTTTTGTTCAGTCCATTGGGGACAAGTGGCACTTCTATGTGAAGAACTGCCTTCAATTTTTAAAAAATTGCTCCAATTTCTCCCAACCTCTGAATTTTCTTGTTTCTAGACTAAACGTTCACAGTTTCTCAATAATATCCTCCTGGGAACTTACTATGTGAGGAGCACTATGCTAAATTTTTTGGGAAGAGAAAAGTAAAGAAGGCTTTCAGCCATGTAGCATGTTGAGGATTTTAATTTTAGGAATGTCAATGAAGAGGTTTGTATCATTTAACTGCCTCTGAGATATCCTTTGTACCATTGCTCTTGGCACTTATTTAATTTATAGAACACATGCTAAGGGCTCTGCACTCTACAAACCACACTTTAAAACATTTTTTTAAAAAAGGGGATTGAAAATTAGTTCACTTTTTCCTCCTTGCACTTAAATATTTACACCAACCAATATCAATCAACATAATATCACATTCCATCAATAGTTACCATTTTCAAATACTTGGCATATTTTAAATTGCTCTACTTTTGTTAATGCATTTTGGGGTAAATGTATCCTTAATTGTGCATCCTGTTTTTAGTTAACTGGATGTAATGAATAGTTTGGTTTTATACCTCTGAGAGTCAATGTTGGATGGTGGAAAGAGCACTGAATTTGAAATTTGGAGATCTTGGATTTGAATCTTCACTCAGTTGCTTACTTCCTGTACAAACTTGTGCAAATCATTTAATATTTGTGGATCTCAGATTACTCATTTCATCAGAATAGTTGATTTTTAAATTATTATCTCATGATAACTCCCCAGTGGTCATTTAATTCTCATTTTCAAATTGACACCTGTCCTAGGTTTAGGAAACAATTTGGTCTCTAGGAAAAGCAGACAGAAAAATCCAGGGATTCATTATATTTTAAGCCAAGTTTTCACCCTCATAAAAATCTTGCTTTGACTTGTACCTGGTTTTAACAATTGAGGTTTTGCCTTGTCCATTCTGACTATATCCTCCAAATTGTTCCCTAGTTCCAGTAACTTGGCCATTTTCCTGTATCTCCATGCTAAAGTCCTTGTCTTGATCTGTACTCTTTCCCTCTGGAATAGGGATCCTACCTTGTTCTCTTCAATACCTTCAGCAATTGGAGCACAGATCCTATGCCTGAGGTTCTACTGCCTATTCTTAGAACTTGAAAATGCTAATGCTTCCTTTCTGCCTTTAGGAAATCTTGACATCATGCTCTATTCACCTGCTAGAACTCTGCCCTTACACCAAAGATGACCATATTTCAACTGACTGATGAATAGCATGCTTGCAAATTTTATTTTTATTTTCTGAGATCCCAGGTCAGATAACAAAAGATGAATAAAATAGCGCGGCCTATTCTGGTAAGAACAGAGATAAAAAGACTAAAATTCATCACATGTGGGGCTTTTTGGTAAATGCTAAAGGGCAATAAAAAGGGGTCCTTTCAAGGTATTTTATGGAAAAGCAGAGAATCAAAAATGGTAGTATTCTTTTGTAAAACTTTCTTTAAGCAATATCTTACACCATATACCAAAGCAAAGTCTAAACAGGTGAAACCCTCATAATTTCTTATTTGTTTTCTTGTTTACATTATTCATTTTCATTACATTTTTTGAATTACACATTTTCTCCCCGTATTGCTCCTGCCCCAACCCCATAACAGCAATCCCACTGTAAAGCCCCTCCCCTGCTCTGCTCTCCTATTTTCTGGTAGGGCAGGAGGGGTCTCCCTATCCCAGTCCCTGTATAGAAACCCTCATAATTTCTGGTAGCACAATAGCACTCAATCACAGTCATTTGCCACAACTTGTTCAGTCATTCCTCAACTGATAAACATTCATTTAATTTCTAATTCTTTGACACCACAAAAAGAATTTCTATAAATATTTTTATATGTATAAGTAGTTTTCCTTTTCCTTTCATCTCTTTGGGACAAGACCTAAAAGAGGTATTGATGGTTAAAGGGGATGCACAACTTTATAATAAGGTGATGTTCTGAGGATATGGGACAGTGATAAATGGTGACACTATGCAGGTCTTTCTTTGCTTCTGTTGTCTCAAAAGCATTAGTTGAAATACAGAATAAGTGCTTAGATAATAACAATGATAATAATAATTAAAAATAATAAAAAATATACCAAGTTTAACTAGATTTAAAGAAAAGAATGTACGAAGTCTCATTATTATAGACAACATGGAGATATGTAAGCTAGAAAAGAATGGAATTAGGAACTAGTTGAATGTCCAGATGAAGAAAATATAGTCATGAGTGGTTTGATGCCAATATGAAAAGAAGTCTTCTGTCAAATGGCTCCAAGCATCTGTGTTTGGAACACTTTTTTTAAAATCAATGACCTGTGTAAATACTTAGATTGCATATGTAATAGAAGACTGGCAGATGTGTTTTAGTCTTCCAAACATGCACAATTTTCTCAGCCTGGTGAATGCTTATAGATCTTGCTTCTATAATAGTACAATAGAGATTATACTCTCTCTACAATCATCATCATCATCATCATCATCATCATCATCATCATCATCATCATCATAATAGAGAGACACCAATTCAGAGTATGCAAAGTTGGTCTGTTTCCTCTCTATTCACTCCACGATGAAGAAAAGTCCTCTGCTGAACCAAAACTTAGTACGTGTACAAAGAGTCCAGTGGGAAAACTTCATCACTCTTCCATGGTGGCAAGTGATCAAGGCATTCTGTAAGGATCTGGGGGGTGGGGAGCAGAGGCAGAAGATTTTGTCAAAGACTCCTTTACCTTCCCATTTGGATCATCAAGACACCACAAATGCATTTGTATGTTGCTTGTTCTGTCTTTGTCACAACATTCTTTCATGTTCTAAAGAATGGAAAAGTAGCCTTCAAGATCTAAAAGTTTCCATCTAAAAGAGCTATTTAATTTTACCTGCTTAACTAAAGAAGTAAGCACTAGGAACAATTGGCAGGAAGTTTCATGGATGTGAATTCTGGTTTAATGAAAGGAAAAACTTCCTGACAGATCCCTTCAACCTTATAATAGATTCTAACTCAATAGTGATCTTCCTAAGAAGTCTGGGGGAAACTCTGCTATGGATATTATAAGGATTTCATCATCAGGCATTAAAAGAAGTACATAGTCTCTAAACTTCCTTCTCCCTTTTGTAATGTGTAATTCTGTACTACAATTGCAGAACAAGATTTCTTCCCACTGGCCTCATGCCGGAAACATTTCAGGTTACTTCTCCTTTTCAGTGGATGTTTGATCTCTGATTCCTGGTTGACCCTGTTTTGACTGTCAGTATAGCATACTACACGTTGCTATGATATCTTAACATGTTAGAAACATCAATACACCATCCTGTGTTTTCCCAGAGGACAAAAAAGATAATGCCACAGGAACTGGGTGCAGAAATCAGACAGACTTATGGGAGCTCATGGACTTGAGACCAGGAGGAGACTTTAGATATCATTTAGTCCCAACCTTTTGATGTACAAAAAATAATGCTGAGTCTTAGAGAGAATAAAATATTAAATAAAGATTTAGAATTGGGCAGTACTTTCCAGGGCATCTAGTTCAACCCCTTCATTTTACAGGCAAGGAAACCAAGAGACAAAGTGACTCGATATGTTGTGATTGATAGAGGCAAGATTCATTCCTAGCTCTAGCTCTAAAAACAGTCCTTTCTGATACTGCATCATACAGCTTCTGTTGCCATGGCCCTCTGGAAACCATTATCCTACCAATAATAAGGACGTACTGCACTCCAGCCCGACAAACCTGGGAGTTCTAAATTTCATGTTTTACCTTACTTTATGAAAAATGTGCAATGTTAAATACTGTAGAACAAATTTACTAAAAAGAAGAGTATCTGTAAAAGGCTATTATCAGTGAAGGGAAATGGCTTTCCATGTGTTAAGTTGAGGTGCAATAGAAGTACATATGATCAATTGAGAGAAAATGCTTTTAAATTGAAGGAAGTCCTTGGCTGTACCAAGGGAAGATGGATGGCTATGCATAGCTCAAACAGTAAACTTGCCTCCTTCGCCCCATGGTTTTTAACTTATACCAGTGTCAAATTCTGTTGCATGTAATTTATGAAGACCAAATGCCAGTCAGTATCAACTAACTATTCTATGGGAGGATAAAGAGAAGCTACAACAATAGAAAATGCCATGTCCATACTTTCCTTATGCATCTTTGCCTTCATATTGTAAATATTCCTTCTGAGCTAATATTTTAGCATTCAAGGTCACAATAGGAAGTCATTTTTATCTAATTAGAAAAAATAAAGTTTTTAGTCCATCAGAAATCATGTAAAGTGGAAATTCTTCCTCCAGGAATTTATCCTTTCAGATGTTCTGGGTCATGTTCACTTTTTAAACTACATTATATATATATATATAATTATATATATATATATATATATATATATACATATATATATATAATTTTGCATAGCAAATATGACTTGATATGTAAAGGCTTGACTTATTACTCTGACTTTAGCTACAAAGTTATACTTAAAAATAATGTACTAGAAATCTCTCACCTGCATACAATTTTCCTTATTAGATTTGCTGTTATATCACTTGTCAAGTTTCACAATGTTTAATGCTCCCACTGTATATTTATAAAAGTACTTTATTGCAGATGAGTCTAATCATTATGCAAATTAGGTAATTATTTGGTGAATATTAACATTCTCTCCCATACACAATAATAAATATATTTCAAACATTTTTCCTTGCTTTTGAGGGTAGGGGGGTGTAGCAATTAAAATACAGTTATTGAATCCTTATTTGCATGCAAATGAGAAGAGTGAAGGAGAATATTAGGATATGCAAAAGTATATTTAATTTCCAATTTCAAATCTATTCCTTATTAGTTAGACTAAATTTTTTTCAATGTAATTTTGTTCTGGCATGTTGGCATCATGTATCATAAGAAAGCATTTCTGATTATAATGACTTGATTACATGGGCAGAGTTTTTGTTTCTCTTGATTTTCTTTGAAACTAAGACAAAAAGAAATCTCCTTTCTTTTGGGAGAATCAACATATGTCATTCCTTGATTGCCTAGTCCATTCTAAGGAACTGAAAGGGCATCCTTCAAAATAGTCATGCAATTTATGATGATACCACAGAACCATGGTTAGATGTAAATAAGACAAGGCCTAAATTAAAATGTCAAATAACTAAATAAACCAAGCAACAACAACAACAACAGCAAAAAAAAAAGATGCTGGTCAGAAAAGATTAAAATTGGGAGGGTATAATGATGGAATTAATAAAATCATAAAATCAGTGCATCAAATGCTGAAAGTGCTTACCAAATCCCAGGAAAATTAGCCTTTGAAATACTTTTTGTAGGAGAAATCAAGCAAAGTATGGTAATCATTCAATTCCTGGCAAAATATTACATTGTAATACTGAAAGTATGGTTAGTCAACATAGAGAAAATGGAGCAGCGATCATAAAAGTCAAGAATGGCTTTTTGAAAAATAGGTCATTGTAGACAGAAGTCACTGTTTTTAGACAGAATTATTTAGTAGGTAGATCGGGGGAGGCTGTGGTTATTGTTCACTTAGCTTTTATCAAGCACTTGGTAAAGTCCCCCATGCTATTTTGTTGGAAAAGATGGAATGATATAGAGTAGGTGATTACACAATCAGGTGAGTTTGCAGCTGACTGAAAGACTCAACTCACAAGCTGTTGAATCATCATTGGTTTGATATCAAATTAAAAGGTCTTCAATAGAGTGCCACAGTGACCTATGCTTAGCTTCTGAGGTGATACTATTTTTAAAAAAATGACTTGGCTAAAAGTATAGTTGACATAGATATCAATATCAAATTTTGAGATGAAACAAAGACGGGAAAATTGGTTTAGTTGTTTGCTAGAAAAGCCAGGCTCTAAAACAATCTACCTAGATGGTTCAATTCTACTTAAGTCAATACATCTTTATTAAGCATCTTGTATGAGCCAGACACTGTGATAAGTTCTGGGAATGCAAAAAAGAGAAAGAAAGATAAGCTCCATACTTATAAGAAGGTGGATCATAGAGTTAGAGCTAGAATGAAATTACAAAGTCATTTAGATCAACTGTCTCAAGTAACAGATTAGGAAAATGAGGTCAAAAAGGAGAGGAGATATATCTGAGGTCCAATAAAAAAATGACACTGCTAGAACTTATATTTTAGCCCTCTGACTCCAAATCCCACATTCTTTCTATTGAATACCCTTTCCCCCCTCCAAAAAATGAATGGTGTTTTGATGTTACTTTTTTGTGTTATATTATCTAATTCTCCTGACAGGTAAGAGTGTTGCTTTACCTTCTCTGATATTTTTCCTTTCCATTTTTTTCCCTTCAAAGGGCTTCTTCCATCTTTCTTGAAATACTTGACTGTGAGGTTTATGGGGTATTCAGAGAAGACTAGCATCTCTGGCATAAGGGCCTGCTGATCCTTTTCAGGGTAAATCATTCACCTTTGGTGTCTACCTGTCACCCAGCTCTCACCTGGAGCTCTAAGAAGCTCTATCACATGCAGCAGCCCCAACCCTGTCTATCTTGGCAGATGGGCTAAGACAATGGTGCAGTTACGGGTATATCTACCCCAAGCAGGTGAAGACTTCCCCTGGCTGAATGGGTGGATGAGAACAATTTGTCTCAATGGCTATGAAGGCAGAGGAAGCAGGTGTTTTGCACCTGCTTGAGCTTGGTCAGACATAGAAATCAAGATTATCCACTGCATTCCAGGTCGCTGTAAGTCATTTTGATTTTTGTTTCGCTACTGGACTTTGATGACTCTGGAAGTGAGAGTAAAGTTGACTACTTTGTGAAACTCTACCTCACTTAAATCTAATTCACACTTGAGGCAAGATATTACACATGGTATAATTGGTCCTCTATGAAAATGAATTGTGAACAACAACAATAACAATTTGACTGTATTTTATAATCTGTATAATAGAAATGCTGTTCTCTAGTCATTTTACTTTCTCCTTTAACAGGGAGACTAATCTATATTTTGTGTATGCCTACTTGTCATTTGACGCTGCCAGGTAAACAAACAACACATTTTCTGCAGGTCGCTGAAAAACATTCCCTTGCTCTCTATATTTTCTGGAACTAAGATTCTCAATTCTTTGTCAGGCTGGCTACTAGTTTGTTTGGCTAACAAATGTTAAATGCCTCTTTGCTGTACTGAAAGCTTGGTTCATGTTTATTTTTCTGGTTTTGGTTTTCTGTTAGTTGCATCAGAGGGCACTGTTTCATCCACTATTTTACAGAAAGCATTAGATAAATTGTCACTCATAGTTGGACGTGTAAAGGAAAGCATTTTTGCCCTTAGAGGGCATAATGCCCCATTAATGACTTCAGCAAAAGATCATAGCTCATGAGGCAATCCAGAGCCTGGATAGAACTCATAATGGTGGCTGTCAGCAAAAATGCAGCCATTCAGTCTGATAGTATAATAAGAAAGACCGAAATCAAGAACAGAGAAAAGTATATGTGATGTACCATTTGCTTTCATAAAAAAAGGTTCAAATGGCATCTAAGATATATTCTGATGAAAAAGTCATTTTTTACAGTTTGGGTTGGGCCAAAAAAGAAAGAAGTTATAAAAAGAAGGTTACTGCAGGAAGTAACTTTCAAGTGTTATAAAATTATGGCCAGATTTTGTGAATGGTTAAAATATATAATAAAATGGGTTTTCTTTAAATGTTAGGGTACTTAAGAGGGCAGAGAATTGCTTTGGGGAATCCTTTTAAGATAATAACTTATATGGTCCTTATAGTTGATACTCAAAATCTATTGTCAATGTTTTGAGTTTATAACATTGAAGTAGCATTTACATAGCCTTGTAAGGAGGAAATCACTTTACATATTCCATCTCATTTATTACTCACCACAATGCTGAGAGATAGATATTATTACCCCTGTTTTTAAAGGTTAAGAGTCAGAGACTCACAAAGGATAATAATGACTTTCACAATTATACAGCTCATGTCTGAGACAGAATTTGAACAACTGATAATCAAGACTCAAAGTCCAGAGCTTTATTCAATGAACCACATAGCTTCCTTTATAAATTTTATAAAAGGAACTGATTTATTCTTTAGTCCATATATCTCACCTTGGTTTTTAACCAAAAGCAATGAATATGTCACCT
This sequence comes from Pseudocheirus occidentalis, assembly GCA_028646575.1. Taxonomy (NCBI): domain Eukaryota; kingdom Metazoa; phylum Chordata; class Mammalia; order Diprotodontia; family Pseudocheiridae; genus Pseudocheirus; species Pseudocheirus occidentalis. Next base: position 25,514 of record JAQQSW010000069.1, read on the forward strand.
GAAGGGTGGAGAATACTCTCCATTAGGGGAAGAGCATTCATAAAATCAGGAGGTAATAAGTGGGACAGCAAATAAAATGTTAAGGAGAAAAGACAGTAAGTAGTAGGAAATTGGGGATGGAGTAGGAAGCAGAAATTGATTTGGCAAAAAGAGTGACTGTGAGGGGCAAACTGGATCTCAGACATGGGGTATGTTTGGACTCCTACCATAATGTCTGGGTTATCTTTTCAACGATTGCAAATTCACTTGAGCTTTGGTATATTCAGTTTAGTCACTTTTCAGTCATGGCTGACTCTTCAAAACTCCATTTAGGGTTTTTTTGATATTGGAATAGTTTGTCATTTCCTTCTGCAGTTGATTTTATAGATGAGGAAACTGAGGAAAACACAGTTAAGTAATTTGCACTGTGTCACACAACTAGGAAATGTCTGGGGCCAGATTTGAACTCAGGGAGATGAGCCTTCTTGACAACAGGCCTGGCACTCTATCTACTGTGCCCTCAGGTGCCCCAATTCAACTAAAATATCCTACTTACAGCTCCTCACATACAATACTCTGTCTCCCATCTCCAAGCCTTTGGAGTGGATGACCACCATTCCTAAAATGCTCTCCCAGATCATATCTGCCCCTGCATTTTCCTATTTCATTTCAAAACAAATTCAAGCATCAACTTCAGCATAAGGTCTCCTCCTCGTCTCCTTCCCTCTAACTATCCTAGTTGCCTAGCTAGATGATATAGTTGATGGGGTGTTGGGCCTGGAGTGAGGAAGACCTGAATTCAAATCTAGATTCAGATATTTACTAGTTGGGTGATCCTGGGCAGGTCCCATAACCCTGTTTGCCTCAGGTTCCTCATCTACAAAGTAAGCTGGAAAAGGAAACGGCAAATCATGCTATTTATTATCTTTGCCAAGGAAATCCCCAAGTGAAGTCAAAGAGTTGGACACAACTGAAAAAAAATGCCTAAACAACAACAACCACAGGTATATACAGAAATGAAAAAAAAGTTGTAGTCACTAGACAAAAATGTCTGGGTTAGTTCAAGATCTAAAGAAGAATAATGTGATCAGAAGATCAAATGATTAGAAAAATGAAAAGTGAGAAATCAGAGAGAAATAATTCTGAAGCTAGATCAATAATCAGAGAATGGTATGATAGTGCTCCAGACAATATTTGGCCATGATGTGGACCAAGAGTTGTGTGCTTCACAACCATTTTGACAAGCCATTGTAGGAATGAATCAATGAGTTAATTTAAAAAATTGTTAGATAGTCCATCAGAAAGCTAGTATTTATTAAGTATCTACTATGTGCCAGGGTGAGCAGGTAGGTGGCACTATGTATAGAATGCCCAGTTTGAAGTCAGGAAGACTCATTTTACCGAGTTCAAATTTGGCCTCAGACACTCAAAGCACGTGTGACCCTGGGCTATTCACTTGTCCCTGTTTGTCTCCATTCTTCATCTGTAAATTGAACCAGAGAAGGTATTGTCAAACCACCATTGTATCTCTGCTAAGATGACCCCAAATGCAGTCACAAAGAGTTGGACATGACTGAAAAATGACTGAAAAAGAAGAACACCATATGCTAGGGACCATGCTAAGTTTTGAGGCTTCAAAGAAAGACAAAAACCAGTTCCTGCTCTCCAGGAACTCGTAGTCAAACGTGCTTACTAAGTGCCAAGGTCTATGACAAATCTTGGGGAACACAAAAGTCCTTGTTCTCAAGGAACTCACATTATAATAGGGGGAGACAACACATTGCAGGGTTCAGATATAGGCCAGATGAAAAGTCTATTGATCATGAAGGGGAAGTGGCTAGACAAACAGCCACTTTTTCATTTGTCCGTATTAAAAATGTATTCCTTTCTGATGTTGAAACATAGGACAATGCCAAAAACAGTAGCAATGAGTATTTTCTTTATTCAAAGGTGGTGACAGTTACTGAGGTAGTGTTTCTGCAGAGATAGTTAGAGGGAACATTTCCAGAACATTTACTCCTTTGTGTGATAGCCATTACCAAAGCTGAACTGGAAGCAAGGCCAGTAGCCTTTAGAAGATTTCTGTTTCTAAGTCTCATGAACTTATTTGTTATTTATTGGAATTTGTCAATGTCAGGTTTTGCATTGGAACTGACAGGGTTTCTACCCATTTCCAAAGGAACTGCTCCATTGGATATGGGCACCTGTTACCTATAGTTTGTCCTTTGTTCTCCAAGAGGACCCTTGCATCAGGGTGGTGATGACATGACTTGGAATTGCTGTTGAATGAGGGAGGGCTGTGCAAAGCCACCAGTCTCACTTTTTCTTCTAGAGCCATCTGAGTCCAGAGGACATAAGTTGATTATACTGACTGAAGATGGCCGGGGATTCAGTGGGAGAGCCTGACACTTTTAAACTGATGTTTTCTCAAGTACTCACTTTGAGTGAGGCAATGCCAATTCAATGAATAGGCCAATTTAAGAAGTGATTCAAGGAATGACCCCTTTAATTAAAAAAAAATCAAACTAGGAGGGGAAAATCCTTAGGGTAGCTGCCTAAAAGAGAAACAGTTACTATTTACATTCACTCTGAGCCTAAAGGGCCCAAAATATCACCATTAAGTGGTCCTTGGGCAGGGACCTATTGTTGTCCAGTCCCAGGGATTCAGAGTGAATTGGGTTTAAGGTCTTTGAGAAAGAAATCTAGCCAGTAAACCCCAAGTTAACTAGGCAGCTTCTGGCCATCAAAATTTACCCTCCCTTACAGAGAACACCCTCAGGTAAGAGGACTGAGAGGGGAAGGGAAAGGAAGAGAAGGAAGGGGAGGAGGAGCTGAGTTGCACAATTGGAACACACCAGCTGTGTCCCCAAAAGGGCATCACTTGTATAGACTGCAGATAATGAGCTCTACCCAGAATTAAACCAGAAGAGAAGACTGAATTGTCTTTGGAATCAAAGAACATCTCACTAAGTATCTCTGTGTCACAGCCATTTTAGAAGAACAATATGATCAATTGCTTCCACAGCATTCGTCACGTTATGTAATTGTTATCATTTATTGGTTTTCTGTCATTATGAAATATCTGACTTTTTGTGATCCTGTGCACCATACTGTCCATGGGGTTTTCTTGGCAAAGATAATGCAGTGGTTTGCCTTTTCCTTCTGCAGTAGATTAAGGCCAGCAGAGTGGTTTTCCCAGGGTCACACAGCTGGTAAATGTCTGAGACTGGATTTGAACATGTCTTCTTGACTCCAGGTCCAGGGCTCTATCCATTGAGGCACTTGGCTGACTCATCATTTAACCAGCACAAAATATTGTAAAATATATTAGTATTTCTTCTTCTTCTTTTTTTAGCATGAGTACAAACTACATGAGAAGTATTGGCTCATGGAGTGTTGATCATAAATTGGACCTTTATTGGCTGAGGTGAGATGGGTTAACAATGAATTTAGTCATAAATTGAGTAGAAATAAATCGTTGCTCCCTCAAGTGTGACACTGTATTTATGTGTATAGAAGCTCATACTCTTGGAAAGGAACAGTGCTCTTCAAAAGACCATTTGACTACTTAGGGCAGCACTTTATAGGAAGATAGCAGCTTCTTGAGCTCGTTGTTTATTACCTCTGAAATGAGTATATTTACAGAATTGCTATAAAATACACTAATAAAACAAAACAGAATGTTGTTTTATATTTGCCTACCATGTTGCCATTTGATGTACTCATATAGGTAAGACAGAAGTGCAATAAAATAAACCCATAAGCTGAAATCTAATTTGGTTGGAGAATTTCCATCTTTTATTTACAGCTCAGCAAATGAGAAATGGGGCAGGGGTGGCATAAATAGCTACTAAGATAAAACCCTGAGAAGGTCTTCATAAAATTCAACCTACCCCCCAATTATCTGCAGGGCATTCCATCCATGTATTTCAAGATTCTATCTAGCATTCATTGGTGACTGGAATATGAGCTATTAATTGGCTTGTCAGTAATGGCCTTACAGCTACACAAACTAAAATAAATATATTAGCCATGTAGCACTTTAGTGAGTTTATTATTATCTAGGTGGCAAGATAAATTACAGACATCCCACTTAATATTTTTATTGGTTTCTCAAAATTGTAATAATACAGAAAGGCAGTTAGTTTTGTCAGAACAATATTGTGTTTTATAAATGGGCAATTGGCTAATGACATTATATCATATTTGTAGTGGGGTATGCTTATAATTCATTCAAAGTATAATTATAAAAAGATGAAGCCCAGGGCCATAATATATGGGATATAAATACATATATTTTTATTATTTTTCTTTCTCTAAATTTTTTCTTCTTAAAATTGCATTTAATTTTTTCAGTGATCAAAATAACACACACACACACACACATTGAAATAAAAAGGAAAACAAAGCCTCTTTTACAATAATATAAAGGTAAGGGAAATTTCTGCATTGGCCATCTCTAAAAAAGTAGATGTAACTTTCTCTATGTATCCGTCTGTTTGTCTATATTTAAATGTCTGCCTAACTATCTATATCTGTATCTTTCTATCATATACCTATGTCTTATTCTCAACTCTGAGTCTTTAATCTCTCTATCAGAAGGTGGATACCATGGTTCATCATTAGTCACTTGAAATTATGATTGGTCATTATGCTGATCAAATTTCCTAAGTCTTTTTTTTACTTCAAGTATTTAAAAATATTTTAGTTTTTCCTATTTATGTGTAAAACAATTTTAATATTCATGCTTTATGATTTTAATTTCCAACTTCTCTCCCTCCCTTTCTTCCCTTCCCTTAATTGAAAAGATGCACAATTTTCTGTTATGCTTTTATATTCATTCAAAACATATTTCCATATTAGTCACGTTGTGAAAGAAAATATAGTCAAAAGAAACCCAAGAAAAATAAAGCAAAAAACCCCCCAAAAACAGCATACCAGAATTATTTGATTTGCATTCAGATTCCATAAGTTCTTTCGCTGGAAGTGACAGCATTTTTTATCATCGGACCTCAAGAATTATCTTGTATCATTGTATTGCTGAGAATAACTAAGTCATTCACACCTGATGATTGTATTATATTGTAATTATGCTGTATAATGTTTTCCTGGTTCTACTCATTTCACTTTGCATCACTTTACATAAAATTTTTCCAGGATTTTTTTTCTGAAAACAGCCTGCTCATCATTTGTTATAGTACGGTAATATTCCATCACAATTGTATGCCACAACTTGTTCAGCCATTCCCCAACTGAGGAAAATTCCTTTAATTTCTAGTTCTTTACCTCCACAAATAAAAATAGCTGCTATAAGTATTTTTGTACATTTTAGGTCCTTTTCCTTTTGCTTTGGTTTTTTTTTTTTGGAAACAGACAATGGCATTGCTTGGTCAAAGGGTGTGTAGTTTTATAGTTTTCTATAGTTTATAGAGTGTAGTTCTAAATTGATCTCCAGAATGGTTTAACCAATTCATAACTCCACCAGCAATGCATTAGTTTTCCAAATTTTCCACATCCCCTCCAACATTTGTTATTTTTCTTTTCTATCATATTAGACAATCTGATAGATGTGAGATGGTACATCAGAGTTGTTTTAATTTGTGTCCCTCTGATCAATATTGATTAAGAGAATTTTTTCAACAGATAGCTTTGATTTCTTCATCTGATAATTGCTTATTCATAGCCTTTAACAATTTGTCAATGGGGGAGTGACTCATATCAATAAAAATTTAATAAGGTGCTCCCTCTGTCTCTTTCTCTCTTTCTCTGTCTTTGTTTCTCTCTCAGAAATGAGGTCTTTATCAGATAAAATTATTGCAAAATATTTTCCCATTTTTTTTGTTTCCTTTCTAACTTTGGCTGCATTGGTTTTATATAAGTAATCTTTTGGGGGGTATACTGGTATTCAACAAAGAATAGAACCTATAATGTGAGAACTCCAGGGCTTTTATAACTTTTTAAAATATATTTCCCCACAATTACATGTTAAAAAGAATTTTGAACATTCCTTTTTCTTTTTTTTCTTTTGAGTTCCAAATTCTATGTCTCCCTCTGTCCCTTCACTTCCCTTGGTAAGCAATCAGATATAGGTTATATATGTATAATCATTTAAAACATTTCCATATTAGTTATTTTTGTATAAGATAATGCAAAAGAAAAAAAGAATGAAAGTAAAAAATAGCATGCTTTATTTATATTCAATAAAATTAATTCTTTCTCTGGAGGAATATATTATGCTTCTTCATTAGGTCTTTGGGATTGTGTCAGATAATTGTATTTCTGAGAATAATTAAGTCATTCGTGGTTCTTCATCTTATAATATTGTTGTCACTAAATACAATGTTCCCCTGGTTCTACCCATTTTACTTTTCATCAGTTTATGTAAGTCTTTAGATTTTTCTGAAATCATCCTGCTTTTCATTTTTATAGCATAATATTCCATCTCAGTCATATAGCATAGCTTGTTAAGCCATATCCCAATTGGTGGGCATCCCTCCAACTTACTATTCTTTGCTGCCACAGAAAGAGCTGCTATAAATGTTTTGTATAAAAAGGCCATGGTGCCCTTTTCCTGGCTGCTTTCTAGATTTCATGGCCACCTAACACCCAAATTCTCACTTGCACCTCTAATAAGCTTTATAATGTGGCCAGCCACAATTAACAATTTAAGCAGATAGACTAAAGCAGATTGAGGGAAACTGATGCATTTCAAACCCATTGGTGAATTTGGGAATGTCTACTGCAAACATGTGAAGACTTCCATTGGTGTAATAGGTAGATGTTAATGATTTGTTCCAACAAGATAAAGGGTTTGGGAGCAAGTGCTATACAGCACTTAGTGCTGTTAAATATCAAAGACACCAAGGTCTTCCACTGCATTCTAAGCCATCACCAGTCATCTTGACTATTGTCTTGCCACTAAAGTGTTATGATTTGGAAGAGAGTGAGGCCAACAACTTCAAACAACTCTTCCTCACTTAGATAAAATTTAAAATTTAAATTTAAATGAATATATAAATGAAATTTAAATTTTAAAATTAAAAGTAAAAATAAAAAAACATATCATTTTACATTTTTTACCTACTTCAAAGTCCACTGGCAACAAGCAAGCGATGAAGCATAAGGAAAGAACATATCAGGAGCTATACTCACAACCCTGATTTTAGGTGGTCCAGGTCATGGGGTCTCCTCACTGGACAGAAACAGCAGTGGTATTCAGCAGTACCCTGAGAGTCTGAATAGTCTTTTAAAGGACCAAACTGCTCACCTCCTAGTGTAAGGAAAGAACTAGAATAGGAGCCCTAAAATTTGTCTGCTTCGCCTAATCTAAAACTGGCCCATAAATCTGCAAAGTATATATGGAATACTACAAGCACTACATAATAACTACAAGTTATTATGAAATATTTTTAAAACAATGAAGTATAAGTTTAAAAATTATGCTAATAAAGCCTATTCTTCCTACTAAATAGTTTACTCAGAGTAATGATAACTTTCTGGTACTAGAAGTCCCTGAAAGTCCCTAGTCACTTCTTATGTAGTCACCTGAACTTTATTTCTCAACATTTGAAATATAGCTAGTTATTGATTAGGGCAAATATTGAATCCCATGAAGAGGTAATAAATATTCAAAGATTCACTCTTTAAAGTTCTAATTATATAAAATATGGTTATTTGTTCCAGGCCAATGGATATATGGAGATTTGAAAAATACTACCACTTTTGAAATTCATTATTTATACTAATCAAAACCAAGAAGTAATAACATTTCACACTTTTTGAGTTTATAAATGTATGTATGCATATACATATATATGTATGTAATCTCAATGTTTTCTCATAACAACCTTTTGAAAGTTAGGCAGTAGTTAAACATCATTCTTTCTATTTTTCTCCCTGAAGCCAGAGAGATTACACAGTTGTGCTGTTAAAATAAAGATTAGAGGTTAACCTGTATGACTCCAAAATTCAGTGTTTATCCCAGCATGTCACCCAACCTGATTAACAACTCTATGTTGTCCAAAAATATGGAAGGGGTAGCAGAATAAAATGTCAATTAAATTTCAAAGGGACAATATAGTTAAGAGGTGAGGAAGAAGCAAGGCAAGTAGTAATGAGAGAGGGAGACAGAGACAGAGACAGAGAGAGGGAAGGAGAATATGGAAATTTCAAGAACCATGGAGGGGAAACATAAGAAGAGAACTTTTATGTAGAAATCAATAGAGGCAGAATAAAGATTTCTTCAAATGGTGTTGAAAAGTTAATGTTTCAATATGTGAGAGAAAACAACTTTTATTCTGGATGTGGGTCTCATCAACAGTCAGAAATTCTTCATGATGCAAAAATATAGAGAACCCGGGGAATAACTTAATGTTCCATCTTACAATGCTGTATTCTTTGTATTCTGTGAGCAAAGCACAGAACTTGGCATATTTAAAAAATATCTATAATTAATTGGCTATAGTTTGTATAAGAGAAGAAGAAATAGTATGACATGCTCCTTAATTTTTTGGGAAAAAAATTTTCAAAAGATTTAGACAAAGTTTAGGGAAGATTCCATGTTCAAAAATTCTGGTAAACAGTCTAGCACAATCAATCCAAGAAATCATTCAGCATGACCAATTTGGATTCATACTAGAGATTCAAGATGTGTTTAGATTTGGAAAAATGATCAACATAATCATAGTAAAAACCAAAAAAAAACTATATGATTATCTTAATACCTTCATGTAAAGCCAATCAGCAGTAGATTCCTGAGAGAATGGTACTGTGAAGAGCTTTTAAGATTCGGATTACACAGTATTAGTGAACACTCT
>JAQQSW010000069.1:34808-39808 GCA_028646575.1 Pseudocheirus occidentalis
TTTTTAGATTCAATGTAATTGATACAGGGCTGTCCCTTTTGCCAAAACCTAGCCAAGAGGTCCAAATTCTTATGACCACTACTAGTCAGAAGCAATAAGATCGTGACATCATGTTGGAACAGTGTAATTGTCTACTCTTTTGTTAGACAGAGAGGACATGCATCCAATTAACTTATTGGCTACACATTTATTTAAAACTAGAAAAGAAGAAAAAAATGTAGTTTAGGATAAAGATCTGTGTGACAGAATTTCAATGTGTGATTACATATGCCAAGAGAAAATTTCCATCAATTTAAGTTTTAATATTAGTATAACAGTGGAATCTCCTAAAAATAGACTAGCTTCTCCACTGATGTACAGTTTGATCAATTATTGGCTTCTATCTATTGAGTCAAAGGCTAGTGATAGATTGATAAATGCTGCAAAGAGCCTCATATTCTTAACTGTTTTCTCAATGAGATGGAACAGGGCATAGCAGTGATCAGTGGTGGAATAATTATGCCTGAAACTTGCGTATTGCTTATGCAAAGTTAGCTTGAAAATCCAGTTACTGCTGGGATTTGGAACTGTGGAGCAAAGTCCTTTTAATAATCTCAGAGCACTCCTTTGGAAAATCTTACCTTTTTAACTCTATTTCTCCTAGAAAATATCATTCTGGATGCATTGGGAGTCTAAGTAATGAGGAAAACATTTGCTCAAATGACAGGTACCTACTAATATCAGTAATTATTTTCTGGTCTCCTTGAGGGAATTTACAAAACAACCAGATCCTCCCTGTAACTGGTCTTACCTCACTCTTGGATATGAAATACCACACTGGATAAATCAGCAGTTTGATGTTCATTATTTAATTGTTTGTTTTTATAAAATATCTGTCTTCCTATCTGTAAAGGAAAGTTACTTCTTTAAAAGCACAATGAGAGGCAGTGTAAACTCTGTTACACCAGATTAAATTCTTAGAAGAGAAAACTATATTACCTCATAATACCCTTAATGTATTTTTATCATAATAAAATCATGAATACAGAGTCATCAGAGACTCTGAAGGCTAAATGTTCTATTGCCCTTGGTTTAATTTATAGATCTGAAACTAAGGCAAGGATTAAAGGACTTGTCCTGAATCTTTAGGTAGTGAATTTGGTGGTGCAATTTGAACTCAGCTCCTCTGACTTGTGAGTCATTGCTCTTTCCTCTCTACCATGTTATTTTTCTTTTCCTCTTAAACCTTACTCGGATGACTCATCATGGAGTTGAGTTGTCCCTGGGTTTTTGGAAGCTATGCTAGCAGACACAATCTCTACCAATCTTTACCAAGATGGAAAAGAGGCTTTCAGCATGGTTCCAGTGGTGGACTGTGTCTCTATTGTCAGAGAACTAGCGTATTTAAGTTTTAAAAGGTTGGTCACCAGATAATGAGTTTATTTCAACACAGAAATTCCTAAAAGAAATTATTAAATCAGGGAGGTATTATAGTCCACATTCATGGAAGGTATAGCCACACTGTTGAAATAAATACTCCAGAAGTATAGAAAGTGTTCCCTAGTAATTATACTTACACATCCAAAACTCTATAATTTATCAACCCCTTTGGCATGCATTGTCTTATTTGATTTTTTCACTTCTGAAATAAGTATTCTCTCCACTTATAGAAAAGTGAGAAAGAAGAAGTGTCAAATTATTTGTCCATAGGTACATACTAGGAAGTGGTACTATCAGGATTTAAATTTACTCTCAAATCAAATGCAGTTCCCACCACTCCATACCTTATCTTTTTCTTAGAATGAACATAGTTTAAAATACTCAGATTTAAATGGAAAACTCTGGCCATTTCTTAATGCAGTTCAGTTTTTAAAGAATGAAGGGTTTTTCCCTTTTCTCTCTTAGATATGAGATTTCTCATATGAGAGATTTCCAAGAAAACTAGAAGAACATGGAACATCACATCAAACTTATGGATAGAAAAATATTTTATGAATAAACAAGACTTAGAGAGCAAACAGGTATAAAATGGATAGTTTCAATTGCATTAAATGAAAATGTTTTTGTGCAAATAAAACAAATATAGTCAAGAACAAAAGTTTTGTCCTGGTCTCAAATTCTTCCACATTCAAATGAGATATAATGTTGTCTAGCTTACTCTCTTGTGATTATGCAGTCATAATTCAGGTGTCAATGTTTATGAGTATTCAATTTAATCATTTATTAAATGTCTAGTATGTGCAAGACATAGTTTTGGATACTAGAGGTAAAAAATTAAACACAACCTGGCCCTTATTCTCAAGGAATTTTCAATCATGTGGTGGGGATTGTAGGTCTTTCAGGATCACCTATATCTGACTGGTGGGTCCCACCTGGGAGTTTGATACATTAATTTTCAAGAGCTTATTGTTAAATGTTCAGTATTTATAAATTTCAACATGTATACCTCAGAAACTGACCAACACTTCCAAGAAGGGATTTGTTTATTGCTTTGTTGATTATCTGGGTTTAATAAAATGATGGAGAAAATGTTAATAATACAGATTAAACTTAAAAGTATTATGTAAATTTCCTTTTCCTGGAAAGTTTGTTGTTAAACATTTACCAACACTCCCTGAGACCGCAATTGCTATGAGTAAGGATTCTTAACCACACAACTAGGAACAAAGAACAATAAAAAGAAATAGTTTTGAGGAGTTAGGTTGAGTTTGGTTCTTGAAGTCATAGGTTCATTCAGTTTTGATTCTAGGTCTGGTGATATCATATAAAGGAGAGGCAATTAGGTGCTTGATGTAGTCGAAGAAAATTTACAGCTGCCAATAGGTGTTAACTACCCCCTGGGATATAAGAAGGTGATTAGCCCATTCTCTTGATATTGATAATCAAAAAAGTAGGCATAGCTAGGAAAGTAACCACTGCTTGTGTAAAGTTGGAGCAAGAAATTGTTGTTGATTTATATTCAAAGAAAAGGCATAGAATAACAGGGTGAGAAAGTAAGAGAAGAGAAAATGAAGGAAGCAAATGACAATTGATCAATCCAGAGTTGTGATGGTAAATGTTTAACAATCAACTCTTCCAAAATGCAGAGCACACTTTTAATTTTAATTTGCAATATTAGCATTTTGTTCACCACTCTCTTAATTCTAGACAACTGGCAAAACAATAAACCAAGCCCTACTTTGTTCTTTGCTGATTGCTGAGGTATAAATGGGGTACACTGAAAATTTAACAATTTACTTGTGAGAACCAGTTAAAACTGACTCTAAAACACTCTTAGAAACTGAGACAGTTGTGAGAAAATGCACCCTGTAGGTGGATTTAGGTTTGGATCCTTGTCAATATGGGACAGCTAGTTGGTGAGATACCACACACCAGAGGTGTCAAACTTCTGATCTTCTTGCATAACTCCTATATGGACTAATTAACTATTTTTTAAGGTAAAGCAAGAATCGACAATGGGGTTCATGCACAAATAACCTTTCCTCGAGTTCATTAAACAAGAGTCACCCATGTTATACAGATGCCTTAGAACTGGATGTATAGGAAATTCAGTGACTAGTTAATGATGTGGGTCCAAGAACTTCAATTGCATGAGTGCTTGGAGGGCTGAACTTCAGATAGGAGACAACCCTCGGAAGACAGGTGAAGGAAATAATCCTGAGGGATAAGACAGTGTACTAAGATTCACAGGGGAGTTGACTCAGGCCTGCTCTGGGTCTCCGACTTCATTACAAGTCTTAGGAATTTTGGTTATTGGTGCTGGAATTTTTTTTCCTCTAACCAAACATTGATGGGTAGGGCTACATTACTTAGGATACACTACTTAAGAAATCACATGAACAACTGGTGCCTTAGTCACTGGATGGGATAAAAAAACATAATGATATTCCAAATGAGGCTCAGGGGTAGGGGGAAAAGAGTTTAATATTCTCTTGACCCAAAAGAAAAGGCATAGGAAGCCATATCTCTGAATATTCATTGCAAAGATATGTCAGCAGAGTCACCAACCTGAAGAAAGACTTGGCATGTTTTTCTATGTTCCTCTCCATATGTTACTGATATCTTTTTTTGTTTTACTATCATTTTCATTTCCAAATATCTCTTCTTCACCCACCAGTTAAAACATTGCTTACCACAATAAATAAATAGATAGATAAATATAGAAATAATAGGCAATTAAATAGCTAAACAAATGCATAAATATAAGTAGAGAGATAAATGAATATGTAAATTAAAATAGACAAATAAATGAATGAATAGGTAAATAAACAAATAAATAGATGAAGGGGAAAAACCCTGCAAATTAATCAACATATAACTCAAGCCTGATAGTATATGGAGTGCTGAACACTCATAGTCCCCTAACTCTCCAAAAAATAAATATGATATGGATACAGAAATAACTGTTGGGGTAGAGCCAAGATGGCAGAGTAAGAGCCAGGACTCACTTGAGCTCTGCCCCAAACCTCTCCAAATACCTTTAAAAAGTGATTCTAAACAAATTCTAGTGCAGCAGAGCTCACAAAAGATGGAGTGAAAAATTTCCAGCCCAAGACACCTTGGAAAATAAGCAGGAAAAGTCTGTTGCACCATGATGAAAGAAGACCTCAGTCGAGTGCAGGCCATACCAGCATAGACCCAGCCCTGGCAAACCAAGAACATGGTTTGGGGTAAATGAATCACTGACCATCAGTGGTGGTTTCCAGAACTCTCAACCTACAGATACCAAATGCCACTTAGAAGATCAGCAGAAAACGTTTGTTGCAGCTAGTTGAAAGTGGACCACAGAACAGCACAGGGCATGCCAGCATAGACCCGGTCCCAACAAACAAGGAGCAGGGATTTGGAGGGTCTAAATCAGCAGGGGAAGTTGCTGATTCTGGAGCTCTTAGTCTACAGACAGTAAAGGTGTCAGACAACTGGTAAAAAGGAGATTATGGGGATCTTTTGCTAGCATGGTGGCAGGATTCTGTTCCTTTTACCATCCTTGGATCTGCATCACTGTCCTGGGTTGAAATCTA
>JAQQSW010000069.1:45813-73595 GCA_028646575.1 Pseudocheirus occidentalis
TTGGCACTCAAATCCTGGTGTTGAAGAAAGAAACAAACAAGAAACAAACCACCTAGGCTTGCTCCCATGCTAGCCCACCTACTCCCACATGGTGTCTACAGCCCAACCAGTTCCTGGCCACTTCATATCTATCTCCATTTCTATTTCTATTTCTATTTCTATTTCTATTTCTATTTCTATTTCTATTTCTATTTCTTTCTCTCTCTCTCTCTCTCTCTCTCTCTCTCTCTCTCTCTCTCTCTCTCTCTCTTTATCCCTATCTCTATCCCTATCTCTATCTCTATCTCTCTCTATCTCTATCATCTCTATCTGTATCTCATCTCTGTCTCTGTCTCTATCTCTATCTCTGTCTCTGTCTGTCTCTGTCTCTGTCTCTATCTCTCTCTATCATCTCTATCTCTCTCATCTCTATCTCTATCTCATCTCTGTCTCTGTCTCTATCTCTATCTCTATCTCCCTCTTTCTCTCTGCAAGTACATTTAACCCTACTCACTAATCTAACTTCTTTGTTTTCGAAGACATACAACAATATTCTCACATTCGGATGTAGGGCAATTTGTTCTATCAGAACAAATATGGGTAACAGTTGGAAGCTGCAGAAATTTGAGCTTGATAAGAAGGAGATTTCCTAACAAATAGAGCTGATTTCAAAAATGTGGAATAATATCAAAAGACACTGGATATCTGCTTACTGTAGGTCTTCAAGGACAAACTGGATTTCTACTTTTTGTATATGTTTTACAAGAGAATTTTATTTTGCCAGGGGTTAGAAGAGATGGTCTTTGAGGTCCCTTCCAAGTTAGAGATGATTGGTTGTGTGATTTACAAATATTTTCTGTATTCTCAATAGATCTTGTTTGCTTCCTGAGAGAAATCTCTCAATAATTCCTGGATTTGCTGTGTTTCTATTTCAGAAGAGCCAACATGGACTGATTAAGGGTTTCTTTTTTCCCCTGAGTTGAAGGTGTTTTCTTTTTGTTTTTTAATTTCTTGCTATTCTAGAAAGACAAACTTAGAGCCAAGCTCTAAGTTTTTAGGATAGCATGTTTTCAACACTTTTAGACATGTCATCCTTCCTCCCCTATACATACATTATTTGGTCAGATAACTCCTTTCCAGACACTACCACAGAAACATTATCTCAAAGTAAATATAACTCTACATGGGGGATTCTTATTTTACAATGATGAAATTACAGAGTTAGGCATGAACTTTTAACTTTAAGAGTAGTCAGCACCTATTCCATTACATTATACTGCCTCTACTCTGTAGTGTAAATTTAGTTTAAAGTATTTTCTTCCAGGAGTAGAATGTTTTGACCAGGACTGGGTTGAACTTATATCCTTATTCCATGTCACAATATCAACCACATAATTTCAGTCTCCCAAATTGGAACCTTTATCTGGGATGCAAGGACTTAATCTTCAATTTCCAAATTTCTCTTGACATCTTCTCAGAGCCCTTTCTTCTTGCTTTCAACTTCCATGGACTCAGACGTAGAGTTGCCAAGTTCCTCTTTTCAAGAGTGATTATCATTAAAGACTCATTAAGGATCTGGGATTTTATCAATGTGGGGATTCCCTCCATCAACAGATTAAAGCACAGCTCTAACTTACTCCATATGGCTCAGAGAATTTCATGGGGGTCAGAGAGTTTGCATGGCATTCATAATCACATAGCTTTTAAGTGGGATGAGCCCATGTTTTCCATACTCCAAGTGCAGTATTCTATCCATTACACAGCAATGCCTTATACTTGATGCACAGTAGGCACTGCACAAATTGTCCTTATGAGACACAGTACAGTACAAAAGTGCAGGAGGTGCAAAGAGTAGAAGGAGTACAAAGATAAAAAAAAAGAATTTACACTTATAAGAGCTGGATTCACATCTGGTCTCTGTTACTACATTTGTGATCTCAGACAAGTGACCTAAGCTCCCTGGGTCTTATTTTTATCTTCTGTAAAATGAGTAGGGTTCAGATAGGTGGCTTCTAAAGTGCCTTCCAGCTCAAGAATTGAGATCCATTTGAAACATGCTTTACAAGTGCCACCAGAAAATATGTCACATAGAGTAAAATATGAATGGCACAAAACAACTGATATCCTTTGTTCTTTTAATCCTTTAAAAATACTCTTCTGCATCCCCACTCCTAGTAATTACAAGAGGTTTGCACTTAGACAGGTGGGAATGATAATGACCATCATAAACCATAATGAATCCTGGCTAGGAACATGAGTTTGAATAGGCAGAGTACTACAAATTTTCTCACAACAATCTGTACTTTCATAGAAAGTCTCCAAAAGGAAAGAACAGATTAAATGCATCCAGCATGAGACTAGAATCCTTCTATCACATTCAGGTAGGTTACATAGGGGTGGTTTTCTCCAAATTATCTTTCTAAATCTTATTTGGCACCTTTAGAATGACATTTATTTAATCTACTAGGGTTTTATAGAGGGTAAGGGGAAGTGAACAAGGTAGGGAAGAAATAACTGGTGATAATACCTATATAATGAGATGATTAAAAGAAACCGGTCATTGTTTACTGCTTAGTTGTATACCTTAGGGCCTACAGGGTTCACAGGGAGGACTAGCACCTCTGATGTGAAGGCTTGTTCCTTTTCAGGGCTGCTCATCCACCTTTGGTGTCTACTTATCACCCAGCTCTTATCTGTGGCTCCAAGAAGCTGAACCATGTGTGGGAAGAAGGCCTAAACCAAGCTAAGGATAACATACAGGCCTCAAACCCATTAGTGAGTGAGGGGGAGATCTACCCCAAGCATATGAAGACCTCCTCCATGAAGAATGGGTACATGAGAATAATTGGTTCCAATGGCCATGAAGGCAGCTGAAGCTGGTGCTGTGGAGTGTGTGGATAAGGGTCAAATGTTGAAGATACCAAGGTCACCTGCTGCATCCCAGACGATTGCCAGTCATCTTGAGTTTTGTCTGGACTTTTGATCCTGGACTTCAAGGACTGGAAGAAAAAGCAAGTCTGCCAACTTTGTACACCTCTGCTCACTTAAATCCACTTCATGCACAAGTCAAGATGTCACCTCAGGAAGTCATTGATCCTCTTTAAGAATGAAGGATGAAAAAAATAAATAAATATATTTTTAAGGAAAAATGAAGACCAAATAACAATAACTTAAATTTCAGGTTCAAATTTTGACTGGTTTTCCTGAGCCCTAAATTATCTACTACACCACCTAGAATCCTTAGCACTAGCCCACCCCTAATGAACAAACCTTGTAACAAGCTTTTGTTATAAGACTCCTTTTCTGAAATTCATAATCCGTGACACTATACAAGGAGAAGCAAAGCAGATGATGAAAATGACTGCATGATGAAAGTACTTGATATGTATGTTAACAATTTTTACCTCAGAATGCTATCATGTGATTTTTGCATTCTGTTGACACTGACAGTGAAGAGATTATCCAATTTTAGCACATATATCTTCATGTCAAAATAAGGAAATGACAGAGAAAACAGAATATGTTCCTCTCGTTAATTGAAGCCTTTTCTCTTGGCCCTCACTGACCACTTCACAGAATATTTTAATATTCAAGCATTCCCTAGTTTTTATAAGCTAAATGCAATGGAAAGAAAGAGCCACAGCTAAGTAGAATATTAACAGAGTTTGAGATAGCAGGTTTAATGGTACAATATATTTCTAGAAGAGTCCTAAAAAATAGCCCAATTCCCTTAATTCAATTCGATTTTTTTAAGCATTTGCTACCCACAAGATACTATGCTAGGTACTAGAGATTCAAAGTCTGGGTAAACAGTCCCTACCTTGAGATGCCTAGATTCTACTTGAGAAGCTACAACAATATTCACCAAAAAAAAGTAAATACAAACAATCTGTGGAGGGAAAGTCCTCTACTGAGAGTGGCACCTGAGATGAATCTGACTAAAGACAATGATCCTGCAGGGCAGGGGTCAGGAGAACATGCTTGTGCATTCTAAGACTAAGGAATAACTTTTGCAAATACAGAGAATCAAGCAACTGAATGTAGATTTCTGAAAACACAGTGTCACAATAGGAGCGATAGAAAATTAGTCTAGAATTATAGTTAGAGACCCCATAATGTCCTACATAATTGTTTATCCTATAGACAAAGGAACCAAGATTTTTTACCTAGGGAAGGGACCCAATTGCAGCTGTGCCTTAAGAAGATTATTTTCCCCAGAAGTGTGGAGGATTTACTGGAGAAATGAGAGGTTGGAGTCAGGGAAAACATTTAGGCTATTATAGTCAATGAAGTGGCTAGATAATGAGGACCTACATCAGAGTGATTTCTGAATGAGTGGAGAAGGGTAGTGATGCAAGAGATTTGTAGGTAGGACCTGTGAACGTAGTATAGAAAACATAAGTAATTGGATATAGGGAATGAGAGAAAGGAAAAGCCAAAGATGATACCAAAGTTACAAATCTGGGTGACTGTGGAGATGTTTGTGCATTCAGTGGAAGGAAAGAGGCTTAGGGGACGTGGGAGAGGGAGAAGAGAATTTTCTTTTAACATGTCAAATCTATAACACTGTTGTTACACCTAGGTGTAGATTTAGGTGAGTATTTAAGGTTGACTGTAGAATTAGAAGTCATCTGCCTAGAAAAAATATTTGAATCCTGGAGAACTAATAGGGAAAGATTATAGAGGGAAAAAAGGGCCTAGGACAGGGCTTAAAGAGATACTCACATATAGGATAAAGGAGAGAGGGGTTAACTAAGAAAAGGAGACTAGAAGGGTATGAAATAAACCAGGAAATAATATTGTCGTGAAAACCAAGGGAGGAGAGAGTGTCCATTAGGAAGGTTGTTGACAGTAGCATTGAAAACTGCAATGAGATCAAGAATTCTGAGAAAAGGTCATTGGATTTAGGTCAGTAACATTATAATAGGAAGAGCATTCCTTCTGGAAGCTGAGGATCTGGGTTCAAATTCTATCTCTGATGATTGCTTCCTGTGTGACTCTGGGTGATTCTCTTTTATCACTGTAGGCCTCATTTTTTCACTTGTAAAATGAGTAGTTTGACTTCAACAGATTCTGAAGTTTCTTCTATTTCTATATCTACCATTTAATTCTATGATGCTTTTTTGCTTTTTGGAGGGCGTAAGGCAGGGCAATTAAGTGACTTGCCCAAGGTCACACAACTAATAAGTGTTAAATGTCTGAGGCTGGATTCAGGTCCTCCTTTCTGCAGAGATGGTACTCTATTCACTGTGCTACCTAGCCACCCCTATTCTATGATGCTCTTAAGGGACCCTTGGTAACTTTGAAGAAAACAATAAAATATTGGGAAGTGAAGGGGATTGAGCATTTATAAGCATCTGTTGTGTGCCAGGCACCATAGTAAATATTTATACAAATATTAACTCATTTGTTCTTCACAACAACCCTGCAAGATAGTTATTACTATTATTTCCATTTTTCATTTAAAGAAACTGAGGCAATCAGAGATCAAGGGACTTGCTCAGTATCACACAGCTAGTAAGTATCTGAGGCCACATTGGAACTCAGATTATCCTGATCCCAGGGCCAAAGCTCCATCTGTTGCATCTCCACCTATAATAGCACTGGAAGCCATTTTCAAGAACCTGCTGTAGGGAGAAAGACTTTTTCTAGGATTTTGGCAATAAAATCAAGAGGGTAGAAGGGATATGTGAAAGATTTGTTTGCTTCTTTCTTACTTTTAAGGATGGTGAGACCTGAATATGCTTATAAGTAGTTGGGATGCAGTTACTGTGTAGTGAAAATGACAAAGAGGAAAGAAAAGGAGGAAACTCATAGAGGACATGGCAGAGTATGAGTTCCAAGGCACACATAAAAGACAAACTTGTCCAGGAGGAGGACCCTCTGCTACCTAGGGATGAGAGTAAACAAGAAAAAGATGAATGACAATGTAAGGGGAGAGATTAAGAAGAACAAAAGGATAAAGAGGAATCTCATGGAAGCCTCAATTTTCTCAATAAAGTAATTGTCATGAAAAGGGAGTGGGGGTGTCCTTGTGAGAGTCACTGAATCTGGTCCTTGCAGATACTAATTTGAATGAGACATGACCTTTAGTCTGGAGGCACTTAAAAATCATAGAGAACGGAAGAACAGACATTTTGTGTACCTGATAAGTCACTTCATAGATTCAATATAAAAGTCACACTATTGCAACAACTTAGCAATAAATTGTGGAACAAAAAATAAAAAAGTTTGGGCAGATAATTTGCATAGGTAGATGAAAATTCAGAACAAATGAATCATCAGCTCAAAAATATCATATTCACAAGTCACAGACAAGAAATGGTTCGTGCCCAAAAGGGGTTTCTCACAATTCGTGACAGACTATCATCTTCCATTAACAGGAAAGTTAGGCCAAAGAAGCTGTAAAATTAACAAGAATTTAAATTTTGGGCCCTTCAGTAAAAGTTTAAAAGACTCCTCTTGCTCTTTTTTCACTGAAAAATAAACACATCTCCAGAGGAGAAAGGCCACTTCTTTTTGCGAAATGCTCCTCTATCCCAGAAATATGAGAGTTGCGTAGTTGTATTAATATCCATGCTTCTCCCTGAAAGCTTTCTGTGCTTTTTCTTAACTTTTTACATTATATGAGCTAGTGTGTCAACCTCCTGCCTAACAGCTGGGAGCATTTTAAAGTAAGTTGTGACCCAAAATAACAGTAACTAAAAGTCAAGATCATGGTATGTGTGTGTGTTGTATATGTGTGTTTCCATGCAAATAATAAGTATCATATTTTCACATACTTAAGGGCAGATCTCAGTGGAGAGCAAAAGTGAAAGGAGTGAGATATTCAATCTGCCCCGCAATTTTTCATCAGCTGTTGTGACAATGATAGCTCATTTTTAAAGGTGGCTTCCATATCACCATAACACATGGCTTACCAAATTGGATTTCCAAATGGATATAGCCATCTGGGCTCTATGTGGTGCGAGTGATCAGAACAACATATAAAAGACTTGCAGTCGGCCAGATTTCTCACTAACCACCACTGGGAAAAGTAAACTGCTGCTTTGACCAAAAGGGGGAAGGATAACATTTACATCTCTATGGAAGCAATGTTATCACATTACAAGAAAGAATCTTGGACAAGTCGGAAGAACAGGGTTTGAGTCTCAACTCTGATGCTTAAAGCAAATACAAAATATTTTGTTGCCAACTAGATTGATAAAAAACAAAACAAAACAAACAAAAACCCATGAGTGAAAAACAAGTAAGTACATTGGGCAACTCCCTGGGTTTCAGTTTTGCTTCCTGGATCATTTTCTTCTGATATTCAGACTATGCCTCTGATGCTGTCTTGCCCTGGAATTTCCTTCATTACTTGATGTTTTTCATTGCTCCATTTTGTTGGTCTTCTATTCCTTTTTTTTTTCTTGGAGGGGGAAGGCTGGGCAATTGGAGTTAAGTGCCTTGCCCAAAGTCACACAGCTAGTAAGTGTTAAGTGTCTGAGGCTGGATTTGAACTCAGGTCCTCCTGACTCCAGGGCCGGAACTCTATTCACTGCACCACCTAGCCGCCCCACTTGGTCTGTCTTGTATTTCTAATGGTGAGTTTATCCCAGGAGGGTCAGGGGGTGCTTCCATTTTATAGAGACAGCTAGGCAGAAGAGTGAACAGAGCCCTGGGCCTGGAGAAAGAACTGAATTCAATTTCAACCTCACACATCTACTAGCTCTGTGAATTCTGAACAAGTCACTTATCCTCTGTTTGCCTAATTTTCTTCATTTATAAGTTGAGAATAATAATGGTACCTACCTCCAAGGGTTGTTATAAATAGCCACTGAGATAATAATTGTAAAGCGCTTATCACAGTGCCTACATGTGCTGTATAAATATCAGTCACTAGAGTGGACCAGTCTCGCCAAACTCTTTTCACCTATGACTCTGTTTCTGGCCTATAAGACTTCAACACTATGATCCCACCTAGGTACCTTATTCCCCACATACTTCTTGGCTCCCTTTTGTGTGTTGACTTTCCCTATTAGAATGCAACCTCCTTGAGGGCAGAGACTGTCTTTCTTTTCACTTTGATTTGTATCCTCAGTACTTAGGGTCAAGAGTATAGTAAATGCATAATACACAAATTGTTGCCTTGCCTTTCTTGATTTTTAAGATTGTATAACACTGACCTCAAAGTAAAAAGTACTCCATGTTTGGGGCTATCATTATTAATATGACTGATGGCTACATGTTACTAGGGATATGGCTAACAAACATGGGAAGATGGCAGGAAGAAAGGATGAAAGCTAACTTTCTGGCAGACATAGTGGTGTTGATTCTGTAGAAAGTCAAAGTGGAAAGGTAATATATGTGTGTGTATGCACACACACATGTTTATATATGTTTATATATAAATATATACATGTGTGTACAAATATATGTGGTGTGTGTGTGTAGGTATACTATACTATAAAAACCTAGTTAAATGGACAAGCAGTTAAGTAACCTCTCTGGACCCCATTTCTTCATCTTACCAAAGACTATGACATATGGACACCTAAGTGGTACAGTAGTTAAAACACCAGACCTGGAGTCAGGAGGACCTGATTTCAAATCTCACCTCAAACACTAGCTGTGTGACCCTATACTTAATTCACTTAATCCTGTTGGCTTCAGTTTCCTCATCTGTGAAATGAGCTGGAGAAGGAAATGGCAAACCACTCCTAGAAAACCCCAAAGGAGTGACAAAGAGTTGGAAAGATCTGAAATTGGTGAGCAACAACAGCAATAACAATATGAAATATATGTACAAGGGTACACTCTCAAAAAGATCTATAATCTCAGTAGCTTGAGAGTTCTCTCTCAGTGGTTCAGATCCCACCTGTTCTAACCTGCTCACTCCATGGCAGACTTATTCATGTCCTCCCATAGATCCAATGTAAAAGGTACATTAGATATACTAGAGGCCTTCATCACTGCTTCCTCCTGTAATGAGGAGAGTAGAGGATGCCTCTTCCCCTTGTCTTTACCACATGCTCAGCCGATCTTCTATTTCTATGAGAAAATTAGTTACTTGATGACATCTTTCCTTCTTTTTTTTGTTCTTCCTTGGTTAAATGTTGCTGATGGGACCACTTCTCGGATGCTTCTCCATTGCTCCCTATGTAATATTCATTTTAAATTCTTTGCATTCTGTATCACTTTGCCATACAGCAACCCTGGCAGAATGTTGATATTAAATAGATGAGTTTTGGTTTCCATGGGAAACATGGGTAATTAAATAAGCTTTGAAATTTCCCTAAGGCCATCCAGCCTGCACTACATACAGATCCTTTTCAACTGTGGGTTCAACTGGTTGAATCTGTACTCACTGTCTAACTATGAATACTGAGGACTATATTCAATAGCTTGTAATGCTCTAATCAGGGCAAAATATATTCTTCAGCCATTTAATCTTTCCAGCAAAACAAACTCTTTCTAGTAGTTACATATCTCTACAGAAGGCTCAGTAATATTCCAAGACCTAATAAAATCATCAAAATGCCATTTGCTAACAGGAATACATACACACATACATGCACAAAACATGTACATATGTACATGTATACATATACATACACATATAACAATACTATACATAACAAACATATATACCTAATTTTCTCATATGGAAGTATGTGTATATGCACACACATGTATATATGCATGTAAACATGTACATATAATTTATACACATACTTATTTAATGTCCCTCATATAGAAGTATGTATATATATATAAAATATGCATATTGATATTCACTTATATAGATATACACATATATGTGTGTATGTGTATACATATGTGTGTGTATTTAATGAATTATGTCTCTAGGGATATATCATGAGAAATATCATGGTCTCTGCCCTCAAAGAGTATAGAACCCAATAGCGGAGCAGTGGATGTACCTTGGACAACCCCTCTTTCTTCTCTCTCCAGAACTCTATCCTTAAGAAAAGAGTTGCTGTGGGGAAGTGGGAGCCAGACATTTGCAGATGTCTTTATGGCTGGCTCAGTAGCAAGAATAAAGCAGAACTTATAAGGCCTAATGTCACTTATCAAGAGCCTGAGACAATCTAACCAATGTAATGAGCACAGGGGGGTAAACAAATCTACGTGATACAGAAGGACAGAATATCGGACTTCAAATCAAGAAGAAAGGAGGAAGGAAATAAGAATTTATTAGGTGCTTATT
Source organism: Pseudocheirus occidentalis (assembly GCA_028646575.1). Lineage (NCBI taxonomy): Eukaryota > Metazoa > Chordata > Mammalia > Diprotodontia > Pseudocheiridae > Pseudocheirus > Pseudocheirus occidentalis. Next base: position 56,006 of record JAQQSW010000069.1, read on the forward strand.
ATGTGCCAAAAGTGCTAAGTGCTTTACAGATAATTCATTTGATTCTTGCAACAACCCTAAGAGGTAGGTGCTATTATGAATTACATTTTATCATTGAGGAAACTAAAACAGACAAGGGTTAAGTGACTTGTTCAGTGTCACATGATAAATAAGTTTTGGAGGCTGTATTTAAATTCAAGTCTTCTACTCCCAGGAGTAGTGCTCTGTCCATTGCACTGTCTAGACACCTAGGAAAACCTTGAGGTCAAATCTTGCCTGAGACACCTATTAGCTCAGTGACGCTGGGCAAGTCACTTAACCATTGTCTACTTCAGTTCCCACAACAGTGACATGGGGATAATAATAACATCAACCAAATGAGTAGTTGCAGATTACATTTGTAGAACTCTTTGCAAACAAAAACACACTATAAATATGGATTTTTATGTCTTTGGTGGTAGGGTTGCTTATTGTTCTTATTTTCCTGGCCCAATGAGATAAAGAAGTTCTTGGAATATTCCCAAAACTAGGATGACATCAGGATGAGGGAGGCACATGCATGCTTGTAAATGGATTAATCTCATTGAGACCTTCAGAAAGATGAAAAAAAGTAATGGAAGACTAAGTTAATTTAGAATAAAACCATACTTAGAAGTGAAGTGATAAATATTGAGAGTATCATTACTCTGTTTTTTGACTGTCAGAAACTATCTGAAAGGGAGGGAATTTTCATTATGGAGACAAGTGAGATGAGATAAAATTTTGAGACTAGGTAAATGTTTGTGTGATGGTCTAATAAAAATGCAGGGTTGTGATGTTGATTCTTAGTGAAAAGAACATAAGTTATGGCTACTTATCCAAATGAAGAGCTTTGCTGGGGGAGAATTTGTGGAGCAGAATTTAAAATGAGGATAACATGTATACTAATTACAATAGTAGGGGATGATTTAATGTCTAGAAGGTAAGGAATGGAGTGGTGGGAGATATTCAAGGAGAAAAGGATTACTTTGACATGAAGGAATTAAGGCATTAGGAAAGATAAGATAGGGCAGGTGGTTTCTGAGAGAACTTTTGAAGGTGGCTAAATTCTATAGTCATTGATAGAGTGAAGGAAACTCACTTCTGATAGAAAACAGACAAATAAACAAAAAACTATGCTTTTGATAAAGAAAAGAAATGATGAAAAACCATGAAGTAATCCAATTTTTCAAGAGTAATATTAACTAGCATTTTTCTAGCACTTCAGATTTTGCAAAACACTTTATAAATATTACCTTATTTGATCCTTAAAACACACTGAAGAGGGAGGTGCTATTATCATTATCAGTTTATGGATGAGAAAACTATCTCACTGTCTCAAGTTAAAGGACTTATTCAAAGTCACCCAGTTAATAAGAGTCTGCAGCCAAAATTGAACACGTATCTTCCTGGTTCCAAACACCATCCACCATGCAACCTAGGTGGCTACAGAGTCAATAAAATGTTGTACTATGAAAGAAGGTTGGAAAGGTAGCTCAAGGCAAACTGTAGAGGACATTAAAAGGGTGGATAGGAAATTTGTATACTATTGTATGTACAATGCCCATCGTGGCTTAGTATGCAATTTATTTTATTGGATAGTTATTCAAAGCAGTGAAAAAATGATTTCCCTAATGGGATAGAATGTATCAGTGGCACTACTTGAACCCAGGTTAAACCGACTCCAAAGTCATCAAGCTACCTATTATGCAACATCACCTTCTGGTATCAGAAGTAGAATTCCCTAAATTGCACAAATATTTTTATATGCAGATAATGGAAGGTGAAAAGACCAGGAAAAGTCCAGGTTTAACCTTAGTGACTAAATGATCATATCAATGGCATCAAAAGGAAATTTAGGAAAGGGGAAAGATTTGGAGGGGACACAAGTTCTGTTTAGAACATATTTAATTTGCCACATTAATGAGGTATGTGAGTGGAGATGTCCAACAGATGGTTAAAGATGCAAGACTAGAATACAGGAAAAGAATTGGGTCTAGGGATATAGATTTTGAAATTGCCTGTAGAAAGAGGATAAGTGATGTTATAGATTTAGATGAGATTGCTCTGTGAGACAGTTTGTTGGAAAAAGAGAACTGAGAGTAAGTAACAGATTTCTGGGCCAAGAAAACCTAGACAGAAAAAGGTTCCCTATGATATCTAAGAGGAAACACAAGGAGAAAATGGACCATGCTGGCAAACATGGTAGCAATACATTTTCCTAAAATGCATCTTTTGTGGAGTTAATAGTCAATTTTTTTTATGAATCTCAGGTTGACACACATTGTAATTTCTTCCATTTTGTGGAGAATTGGAAGTTTGCTATGACAACTGGTAGGGAACATAAGGTTATAAAGCATATTCCACACAAAGCAGCACATGAGCAGTCTGAGATTATGGTCTTGTAATTCACCCGCCTGTGCATAGTCAATCATTTTTATTGTGGCCATTTGGAAACCTTCCTTTCTTCTGATTTTTAGTGTCACATTCATGCTTACAAGTGAAATAAACATATTACTAATGAGGTACCCACACCAGAATGAAATGGTTGCTTGACCAATAATGCAACATTACAGACAGTTTGCAAGATTTATGAGTCCACAAAAATGTAAACAACCTCATCCACACAAAGGCAGAATTTGCAACTGGAATGTACACCATTTTTAAGTGGGAGAGATTCCACAAATGTGGAGAAGTAGGAAAGTCATCCTTATTTTAATAACTAGAAGAGGCCATATTTGCAACTTTATAGGCCAAGGAGCTTGACTTCAATCCATGGGAAATTTTTTTTAAAGGATACTTAATAAATATCCAAAGACAGAAAATGAGGTCCAAAAGGGCTAGTCATCCTAGGTTCATCAAGAACAAGTCATGCCCAATTTAATCTCGTTTCCTTTTTCTTGACAGTATTAATAGAGAGCTAGATTAGAGTAAAGCTATAGTTAACCTTCAATTTAGGAAAACATTTTACAAAATGACTCACATTGTCCTTGAGGATGGGGTTGGGGATAGAGAGGTTGCTTTGTGGGATAGCTAAAAAGAAATCTGGGTTATTCAATAAAGCTTAGGTGGATCCAGAAATATGTAAAGGACTACACCCTATATAACTTAACACAACTTTAGAGAGAGGTGTTAAGTGAAATATCCAAAAGTTTGTGGTTGACCTTATGCTGTTATTTTTTGTCAAAAAATGAAGTGATGAATGAAAAGCTCATCAAAGTTGCACCTGATAGAAGAGAAATAGGGAAGGGAGCAAGCATTTATTAAATACCTGCTATGTGCCATGAACTGTGGTGGTCTCTTTACAAATACTTCATCATGTGATCATCACTACCATCCTGTAATGGAAGCTACTATTATACCCATTTTACAACTAAGGAAACTGAGTTAGGCAGAATGTGAGTAACTTGGCTATGGTCACACAGCTAATCTTGATTTCAGAGCAAGTGCTCTATATGCTGTGCCACCTATCTGCCTAGTTATGGAGTTTAAAATAGTAGCTTCCAGATGAGGCAAAGGGAACAGTCTAACTGGTGGAATACAGGCCACAATTCAGCTACATTCTCCCAACAATCCCCTCCAAACAACTTAAAAATAATACCTCAAAATACATTTTGGAGAGGCAGAGACAACAGAAAGGTCAGAGGGAGACATTGTTTCCTGCCTGACAACTTAGCAAGTTTAAAGGAGAGGTCTGCAAATCTAGGGTGGCCACAGGTCCAGACCATGGCAGAAGCACCAGTGGTAGCTGTGAGAGCAATAGCAGCAGCAGTAACAGTTTTGGGAGCTCTCAGCCCAGAAATAGTAAAGGGACAGACATCCAGTCAGAGGGATTACAGGGGAAACTTTGCTGATACTGACTGCAGTTAGTATTGATGAGTAACTCCATTTCCCATAAGCAGTTATAGGTTGCAGTTCCAGGGTAAAGAAGAGCATTTGTTATCAGTCGCAAGAAAGCAGGGGCTATGCTCATAGTTCATTTGTAGCTGGGGAGAAGGGAAGCAACTTGGTCACAGTTCCAGGGCTTAGGGGACTGCTAGTACTTGTAGCTCCAGGAGGACAGGAGACCTGGTCACAGTTGTAGGGCCAAGAAGAGCACTAGTACATGTGGCTGAAGTGTAACTCTTCCCAGGGAAAGAAGAGAGCACAAACCAGGATAGCATGACCATGCCTCTCCCAGCATAACACCACCTTGAAGGCACCCAGAATGTGCCAACTCCCAGAACTAGCTTTGAAAACAGTAGCACCAGAAGTCTTCCTACCCCTAGATGATCAGAGACAAACTTTAATATAAAGTTCATAGTGAAGAAATACCTGGAAAAATGAGCAAACAACAACAGCAAAAAATAATTTAACCATTAAAAGTTACTATGGTGTCAGGAAAGACTAAAACATAAACTTAGAAGAAAACAGTAGTGTAAAAACAGCTACAAAGTCTTAAAAATGCTAATTTAACATAAGACCAGAAAGAATTCTGGAACAGTTAAAGAAAGAGGTAAAAGTGGCAGGAGAAAAATTGGGAAAATAAATTAGAGTGATGCAAGAAAGTTGTGAAAAGAAAATTAACAGCTTGATAAGGGAAGCACAAGAACAATACTGAAGAAAATCGTACATTAACAAATAGAATTGGCCTAATGGTAAGAAAGGCATAAAAAAAATCACTAAAGAAAAGAACCCCTTTAAAAGCCAGGATAGGCAAAATAGAAAAGATCTGGCACAATAAGAAAGTCAGAGAAGAAAAAAATCATTAAAAAGTGAAACTGGAAAATGGAAAAAGATATACAACAACTCATTACCAGAAATAATTTCTTAAAAACTAGAATTAGGTAACTGAAAAATAATGACTCTGTGAGGCTTCAAAAAAATAAAACATAGTTTAAAGAATTTTGAAAAATTAAGAAATTCTGAAATATCTCAATGGCAAAACAACTGACATGGAAAAAAGTTTGAGGACAGATAATTTAAGATTTATTGAACTACTTGGAATCTATGATTTTAAAAAAAAGCCCACAGTGTGAAAGTGTTTGCAGATCCTATACATGATTGCATGCCACCATGGTCGGGGGTGGGCAAAGGAGGGGAGAAAATCTGAAACTCAAGTGATTCTTGAACTGAATCTTGTAAACTCAAAGTAAATAAACTAGTCAATTAAAAAAATAAAGGCCTAGACATATATTTTAAGAAATTATAAAAAAAACTGTCCTGATATCTTAGATCTAGAAAGTAAAATCAAAAGTGAAATAATCCAACTCATTTAGATACTACCAAAAAAGCAAGCAGGAAAAGATAGAAAGAGAAATTGCATTTAAAATAATGACAATGTAAAATACTTGGAAGTCCACCTGCCAAGACAAATCCAGAGATTATGTAGTGTAAAGGCAAACACTAGCAGCTTTTCAGAAGAATGCAACTGTGAACAGCTTTGAAGGTTCTGATTACACAGTTTGGTGAACACTTTATTTATTCCATGACAAATCAAAGCAAAACATTCACAGTAAATCAAAGTATAGCATTCCCAATGTTACAGCTAATCACAGAAAATCAAAATGTAGCATTCCCGACAACTTATGACAGAAAATAGCCACATTACTTCCACTACAGTGATCACAAAGTTTTGAACAAAGAACAATCATTTAGTAACTCAAGCATTCACAAAATCCTTAATTCAATTACAAAGTACAATAGTCAAAGTTGTCCACTCATGGGCATACTAGGTTGCAAATCAATTACATATTCAGTCATAAATCACTAAGTATAATTATTTAGTCAATCAATCATCCTTCATTATTCACTATTCAGTCATCAGAAAATACACAGATCCTCCACCCCTAGGTCTCTAGTAAATTTACAGTTTCTCAGTCAGTACACTGTACCCAAGTAAAGTCTTCTTTCAGCTCAACTCAGGGTGGTCCCTCAGATTCTCTGGATCCCCTTCCATGGTGATAGGTCCTACCTGTATTCACCAAACTGTCACCTGGATTCAAGGAAGACACCTCCCAGGTCCTTGTCCAGTCTGTCTCAAATCCTTCACAGTCTCTGTTCCTGGGAAAGTCAAGGCTCAACAAAGCCACAAATGGGCAAAGTCTTAAGTCCTTCATAGTCATTCTTCCTCAGTCTTTTGTCAGCTCCAGCTGGCCCTCAAACTCAAATAGAGTCATTCTCCAGTTGATAAATATTCAAAGGATATCAGCAGGCAATTATCAGAAGAAGAAATCAAAGCTATCAATAGTCACAAGAAAAAAATGCTCTGTCACTGCTGATTAGAGCAATGCAAATTAAAATAACTCTGAGATTCTGTCTCATACCTATCAAGTTAGCTAACTTGAGAGAAAAAGCAAATTATAATTGCTGTCGGTGATATGGAAAAATGGGACACTACTATTCTGTTGGTGTCATTGTGATCTAGTCCAGCCATTCTGAAAAACAATTTGGAAATATGCCAAAAGGGCTATACACCTGTGTATACCCTTTGACCCAGCAATGCAACTATTAGTATCCTAAAGAGATCAAAGAAAAGGAGAAAGGACCAGTATGTGCAAAATTTATAGCAGCTCTTTCTGTGGTGGCAAAAAATTGGAAATTTGGGCCCATCAATCAGAGAATGACTGAACAAGTCATGGACTATAATAGTGACAGAACTGTGATAGAATATTATAAGAACCAAAGGACAGGATAGTTTCAGAAAAACCTGTGAAGTCTTATATGAACTGTTGCAGAGTGCAGTGAAAAGAACAGAACATTATACACAGTAACAGCCATATTGTAAGTACGATCAACTGTGAAAGATTAAGCTATTCTTATCTAGTAAATGCCCCAAGACAAATCCAAAGAACTCATGATGAAAAATTCTATCCACTTTCAGAAATAGGACCAATGAACTCCAAATGCAGGTGAAGGCATACTTTTTTACTCTCTTTATTTTTATTATTTTGTTTGTGTTTTCTTTCATTTACAACATGGTTAATAGGGAAATATGTTTTGCATGATTTCACATATGTATACACAGATATGTAGGGGTAAGAAAGGGAGATGCACTAAGAGAAGGGTGAAGGGAGAGGTAGAATGGGGAAAATTTCCTTACCTAAAAAACGGTACGCAAGAAAGAGATTTTATAATGGAGGGGAAAATGGGCGTGAGAGGATTGTGGGCAATGCTCGAACTTCACTCTCATTTGAATTGGTTCAAAGAGAGACTAAAGATAGATGATAGATAGATAGATAGATTGATTGATTGATTGATTGATAGATTGATATATAGACAGACAGTTATGTATAGAAATTTATCTTATTTAATATGGAAAGAGGAGAGGAAGGAGATACTAGATATGGGTGGGTGTGATAAATGAGAGGGTAGATTAAGGGAGGCAGTGGTCAGAAGTGAAACAGACTTTTGAAAAGGGTTAGGATAGAAAGAGAGAGAGACAGAGAGAGAAAAGAAGGGAGGGGAGCAGACAGACAGAGACAGAGAGACAAAGACAGAGAGAGAAAAATGATGAACAGAAAAAAATAGCATAGAGGGAAATAGACAGTAACCATAACTGTAAAAGTGAATGGAATGAGCTAACCTATAAACTGAAAGCAGAGAGCAGAATGTGGTAGAAACCAGAATCCAACAATATGCTGTGTACAAGGGACACAGTTGAAAGAGAAAGAGACACACAGCTTTAAAAAAAGAATTGTAAAAGAATCTATTATGTTTCAGCTGAATTAAAAAAAAGGAAGGACAATTATTATCTCAAACAAAACAAAAACAAAAATAGACCTAATTAATGAAATAATCAGGGAAACTATATTTTGCTTTAAAAAATACCATAGATAATGAAGTAATATTTAAAAAAAAATACAGCCAGTTTCTCTGGTAAAGGAGACTCATTTATCAAATATATGGGGAACTGAATCAAATTTGTAAAAATAAGAGCCATTCCACTTTTTATAAATGACCAAAGGATATGAACAGTTTTCCCAAGAAGGAATCAAATTAAAGAACATAAAAATGTTCAGTCATTACCAATTATAGGAAGTCAAATGAAAAGAACTCTGTGGTACCATCTCAAACCTATCTGAAATGACAACTGTTGGAGGAGATGAGGAAAAATAGGTATATTAATGAATTGTAGATGGTGTAGTGAACTTGTCCAACCTTTCTGGAGAACAATTTGGACCCCTGACCAAAGGGTTATAAAATGATATATTTCCCTTGACCCAGCAATATCAGTAATAGATCTTGATAGAAGAGAAAGGAAAAAGATCTATATGTGCAAAAGCATTTAAAGCAGCTCTTTTTGTGATAGTGAAATGATTGGAAATTGAGGGCATCCTCCTCAGTTGGGGAATAATTAAGTTGTGGCATATGATTGTGATATAGTACTATGGTTGTATAAGAAATGAGGAGAAGAGTCGGTTTTTAGAAAAGGAAAACTTGGGAAGGCCTATATGAAACGATACAAAGTGAAGTGAGAAGAATTGGGAGATCATTGTGTACAGTAACAGCAATGTAATGATGACGATCAGTTGTGAAAGACTTGGCCACTGTGATCAATAAAATGATCTGACACTTCCAAATAACTCATGATGACAAAATTGTTATCCACCTCCAGAGAGAAATCTAGTGAACTCTGAGTACAAATTACAGTATAATATTTTTTTTAGGGTCCTTATACTGCGCTGTGGCTAATAGGACAATACTTATTCCTTCCACATTACCACTCTCCCTGTCATGTTTTCCACACATCACAGATTGGCATAAGAAATTAAATGAGAGTGACCTGCCAAGAGCCATAGTCCACATCCCCTTTTCCCAGATCCCTTGCTCAGCCCATCTGTCTGTCCTTAGCCTGGAAGTTTGTTGCCCTGCTCCTGCCACCTGACCTGTCAGCTGTTGCCATTGCTGCTGACAGCCCTGCTGCACCAAGCATGTATCCTGGCTCCTGTGGCCCCCGTGGTGGCCATGGTGGCTGTCCCGGACCACATATCTGTCACCTTCATCTCCCTGACACAGGTGTACTTCAACAAGGCCAAAGTGAAGCAAGCGGATGTCCCAACCCAGAGTGGGAACTTTGGGATCCACAATGCCTATGCCCCCACCCTGCAGGTTCTGAAGCCCGGTGTAGTGCCCTTGTGCTGAGCATGGCACCACCACCAAGTATTTTGTGAGCAGTGCTTCTATCACAATGAATGCTGATTCCTCAGTGCAGCTGTTGGCAGAAGAAGCCGTGGCTCCAGACATGCTGACCTGGTGGCCATCAGATCATACCTGGAAAAGGTGCCCTCAGACCTGTCAGGAGCATCAGATGAGGCAACCCGGGCCCAGGTTGAGATCCTGACAGAAGCCAAAGAAGTTATTGTGAAAGACCTGGAATCAGCTGGGGAACCGTCATCCAGAGATTGTGTGATAATTCTGCTCCATGGCAATCACCCTGAGCTGGGGAGACCAGGAAATACCAAGGAAAGAAGAAGATGCCTAGCCTCCAATCCCCTTTCCTGCCTACCCCCTGCCCTCTACCCCCAAATTAAAAATCACAAGAGTTCTAGTCTTAAAAAACAGAGAGAGAGAACTGGGGTTTTGCAGAAGCCACAGATGACACAGAAAAAGTTGACATAACATAATTGTAAAGCACTTAGCATAGTGTCTTGCATATAGTAAATGTTATATAAATGTGTGATGGTAGTAGTAGTAGTAGTAGTAGTAGTAGTAGTAGTAGTAGTAGTAGTAGTAGTAGTAGTAGCAGAAATAGTAGTAGTAGTAGTAGTAGTAGTAGTAGTAGTAGTAGTAGTAATAACAGCAACTCTTTGTTAGTCTGGTAAAAACTATGGGCTGCTTCACAAAACACACACATATAGAGGCACATGTACATACTCACATACATATATATATATACATATGTATATATGTATAAGAACAGCATATATGTAAAATAATTGAAGGAAATGTTGAATTCCATTTACAGTTTAGTGAAGTAAGAAATGTATTTTTTTTTATCATCCAAATTCATGAACCTCTTGGGTGTCCATGGACTCCAGGTTGAAAATGTGTTTTAGAATTATTAATTTTACAATAACAACAGACAACATGAAACTCCTTTTTAAAAACAATCTGGGGACGGCTAGGTGGTGCAGTGAATAGAGCACCGGCCCTGGAGTCAGGAGTACCTGAGTTCAAATCCGGCCTCAGACACTTAACACAAAAACTAACCGTGTGACTTGGACAAGTCACTTAACCCCAACTGCCCTCCAAAAAAGCAAAAAAAAAAATAATCTGGCATTTTGAAAAATATTGCTCTAGATTTAGAATAAGGGAAGTGATAGCTCATATATATTCTGTCCTGAGCAAAGTATATCTGTTATGTTGCATTCAGTTTAGGGAGACACATGTTAATATGTTGGAGATTGTGAAGAGAAATGTGCCCAGAATAATTTGGAGACTTTAAACCATGTTGTGGGCAGCTAAGTGGCACAGTAGATATTGAGTGCTTGCCAAGTCTGGAGTCCGGAAGATTCATCCTCCTGAGTTCAGATCTTGCCTGAGACACTTACTAGTTCTGTGACTCTGGGCAAGTCATGAAACCTTGTTTGCCTCACTTTTCTCATCTGTAAAATGAGCTGGAGAAAGAAATGGCAAACCATTACAATATCTTGCTCAAAACAAAACAAAGAGAAACAAATAAGTCAATAAGAAGTGGACACAACAGAGAACAACTGAACAATAACAACAACCATGTCATAGGTAGATTGCTTGAAAAGACTGGAATGCCTTATTCTGGAGAAAAAGGGGTAGAGTCAGGATAGATTTCTTCAAGTATTTTATCATTTTTTAGGCAGAAGAGTCAATAATCTTGTTCTCCTTGGCTGTAGAGGACCCAGTTTAGAACATGAATGGAAGTTGAAGAGGGCCATGTTGGGGATTGATATGTGGGAATGTAACCCTGGCTTCAAATCTAGCGTATTTGTGCAAGACTGTTCTTGGAAGGGAGGCTAGGTGGCGCAGTGAATAGAGCACTGGCCCTGGAGTCAGGAAGACCTGAGTTCTTTGCCAACCTCAGACACTTAACACAAAAAACTAGCCTGTGACCTTGGGCAAGTCACTTAACCCCAACTGCCCTCCAAAAAGCAAAAAAAAAAAAAAAGACTGTTCTTGGAGAGAATGAGATTTGATGTTACCTACCTGGACAAGAAGCAGGCTTGGTGTGAGAATTTGGGAAAAAAGAGATGACCTTCTTCCTTCCTGCTTTTAGAGAGGGCACACCATCAAGCCGTGTTTGGGGGAGAAATTCACACAGAGGATAGACTTTGAAAGGCAGACAAACAGGGGAAAGCCAGCCTTAATATGTCCCTAAATTCCAACTTGTCTCCCTAGATTTTGTCTTTGTCTTTGTCTCTCTGTTTCTCTGTCTCTGTGCCTATCTTTCTGTTTTTGTTACAAATGACTCCCTCCCAGGGAAGAGCCTCAGACTTCTGTTTGCTGTTTTGATATATAGGTTTACTTGTTCTTCACTACTCTGGATATCTTTTGTGTAGCAAGTATCTGGGGGTGAGGAGGACATAAACCTTAAAATACGAACTTGGGACACTACTTCTTTAAAGGATAGTGACTAAACCTACCTTCCGCCCCCCCCCCAAAAAAAAGATTTCCCTTAGTCTGGCAATATTTAAGGGGAGGCAGTAAATAAATGAACATGCATGTATAACATCTACTATATGCCAGGCACTGTGCTAAACACTGCAAATACTATCTAAGCAGAGGTTAAGTAACTTGCGCAGGGTTATACAGCTGGTAAATGTCTGAGATGAAATTTTAATTCAAGTTTTCCTGATACCAGGCTCAGCCGTATCTACTGAACCACCTAGTTACCTCTATTAGATAGAGATAATTCCAATCTGGCACCTCTACTCTGAGAAATCCAGATTAACCAGCCTCATGATCCCTTCTGCTCTGCTCCAGGCAGAAATCAAATTCCTCCTTGGAAGGAATGAGCAAGATTCCTGAAATATCTGTCAACACCTGTCTGTGAGCCTCATTTAGACAAGCCCATGTGGACATACATATAACCCACATGAGCAACACACATTCATTTCTAACAATCAGAGCTTAAATAAATGTAATTTGTTTCATTGGGAGGGGAGGGGATTCCCTTTCTATAAAGGGAGTTGAGCTACTGCATATTGGGTATATTGTAGAGGGATATAAGATACAAAAGTATAAATTGGATGAGATATTCCAATGCTGAGATTCTGAACTTCCAACTCTGAGATTCTATAGTACTCTAAAGTCCTGGATTCACTCAGGAATGTTGAATATTATGGAGTATTAAGTTTCCCCTCTTATGTGAACATCAACAAATAACAGAAGAAACTGAATGGAACCCCTCACAAAATTGTATGGAGGTAAATGAAAGTTAACCTAATTTTACTTGTCTCCTGCTGCCTAATATTTTGCTGGCTTCAGGCCAATGAATGCTTGTTGATGATTAAAACCATAATATCAAATATTTGGCACTGTGTACATTTATCTACCCACCAAATATCAATTGATACAACTTTAGCCAGAGGAATAAAATGTTAATTTCCAAGGGAAAACAATGAATTAATTGCAATGTAGTCAGTCCTCAGGTGATAATGCCTCTACTGCAATTATCTTTGTTGGGTGCAGGCTTCTAGTACCTAGTTTAGGTAATACACAGATTATGTAGCTAAGTCTATGGAGCCTAAAGCAGCCTTTATCAACCTAGGCAGGAGAGATAGAGGAAATATATATGTTCAACAGAGATTTTATTATGAACAGCTGGAAGGAGAACAAAACTCCAGTATATTTCCAAGTTAGGATTTGAAAAAGTGATGAACGTTGATTAAAATGTTTCTTCAGTAGAACTTGTTATTTCTCCATTTGGTTTCTTGGACACAAATTGGCCATGGGCATCAAGAGGTTTTTGTTGTTTTGTTTTTGTTTTTCCTGTCATTTCATTGTTCAGTTATTTTAGCCATGTCCAATTATTCATGACTCCATTTGAGATTTTCTTGGAAAAGAGAGTGGAGTGATTTGCTATTTTCTTCCCCACATCATTTTACAGCTGAGGAAACTGAGACAAATAGGATTAAGTGACTTGGCCGGGGTCACACAGCAAGTAAGTGTCAGAAGCCAGATTTGAACTCAGGAAGATCAATCTTCTTGACTCCAGGCCCAATTGGCTCTTTATTCTCTGGGTCATTTATCTACTTCTCTCAATATAACTGGCTGAAATTTATGTGACTCTTAAGATTCGCAAAATGTTTTAAACACATTATCTCATTTGATCTTTATACCCTTCTCTGAGATCAGTATTTTTCTACACATATAACAGATGAGGATAGTGAGATCGGCAGACTTGCTCCATTTCATCTATCCAGTGAATGAGACAGGATTTGAGCCCAAGTTGTTGCTTTCTGACTACAGGCTCAGCACTCTACCTCTTACAACTATGCCTACTGCTAGAAGTAATTAGATTTTATTTTTCTCTTTTCAGAATTTTTAGTTCTTAATGACTGTCTCAGAGAGGCAATATTACATAATGGTTAGAAAGTTGATCTCAAAGTTAGGAACACCTGGGTTCAATTCAAGCTTCTCACATATGTTGGCTCTGTGACTCTGGACAAATTATCCTCTCAGTGTCCCAGACAACTCTCTACGACTGTTGTTTTTTCTCATCAGTTGATATCCTTGGACTCAGAGCCATTAAAGGAATTGGTTGAGTATGCCTAGGAGATGAGCAGAGGGGAGATGAGCTGGTGAGCTTAGCATCGTTGAGCTGAGTACATATATGGAGCTCTTACACGCTACAGTGAAATCCCAGGTTCAAACAAACAAACAAAAAGTTATTCTCTCATTTAGAAAACATTCACTTACTTCTTTGTTCTATCCTTTACACTTTTTTTTGGTATTTGCTTAATTTGTATTGTCTTTCTCTATTAGAATGTAAAATTCTCAGAGGAAAAAACAGGCTTTTTATTTATTTATAACACAGTTATCGGCACCGAGTAAGTGTTCACTCTTGTTTTTCTTTCAGTGATTAACTAATTCATTAATTCTTGCTAATTACATTAGAATACCTGAGAGAAAGGACTGCATTTTATTCAGGGAGCACACATAATGATTTGATTGGACTATCCTCTAGGTATCTTAGAGTCAAAGTGCCTTTTTGTCAGGTAACTAGTGATTGTGGGGGGTAGATAAGGTGATGGGAGGACTTGTTTAATAAGTAAGGAGTTCAGTCATGAATAAATCATTCAGGGATGTGTGGGAAGGAGGTGGGCAGCACCTTTCAACAACCTGTTCCTTATCTTCCAGGGAGAGAGTACTAACCTCTGTCACCATGACTCTACCATATCAAAGCACTTTGCAGTGTTGACAGCTGCCAAGGCAACAACTAATAGAGAATAACAGATTTAAAAAAAGAAGGTTTAAGGATTTTTCCTTCCTCACTTCTAGGATTAGAGTTCTCCATCTTTGGTCTGTTTCATGAACTCTTCCCTTAGGAAAACTGAAAAATACATTGTCAGGGCATAGTTCCTTCTTTAGCCACTAAATGTTTTACCTCAGTGGTGTCAAGCTCAAATAGAAAGGGATGGAAGAGCACTAAACCATACATATGAGTTCCTGCAGGCCACATATTGATTTATTTAGTTTGTTAAATATTCCCCAATTACATTTTAATCTGGTTTTGGTCATCTTTGGGACTGTTGTGGACCCCATGTGACTTGCAAGCACCTGTCTGACACAACTGAATTATGTAATCCAGTTGAAAATAAGGCAAACTTTCATAGGATTGTGGAAACTGAGCTGGAAACAATCATAGGAATCATGTGGTTCAGCCACTGAAACGGGTTATCTTTTTGGCTGTGGGTAGCTTTTGCTGCAGCTGCAGGTTTTTACTTTGATAAGGGTTCTCTTTTTGGGTCAGGATGTATAGGACTTACCTATACCCACCTCAACAGGCCTCGGGTGTCCCCGGCTCCCACTTACTCTGGGAGAAACAGCTGTACAGAAGACTCTGGACATAGGACTTGTTTCTAGCTTTTATTGAGAGTACATTCTCTTTCCCTGGTGTGGCTGGATCTGCTTATCCTTCTCCTTCTCTCTCTTACCTCCTCCTCTTGCTCCACTTCCAGGGCCCCTTGGGGCCCCTCCCCTGGCTGTGCCCTCGCCACAGTGAGCCAATCATACACCACCCCGAAGGTAGAGAGGTCATACCTCCTTTTCCATGTATGCCTTCCTCCGACATGCGCAATCCTGCTTTTTGCAGATAAGCGTAGTCCTTGCATTCTACCCCCAAGTGATCACGTGCACTCCTGTTAGCTGAGGGTCAGTCCAACCCACACTTCTTACAGTGAAGTATCAACGACCCTCTTTAGGAGTCTCCACCCCACATGAGGTATCAGAGACCTAACAAGCCACCACATTTTCAGAGGGGGAAACTAGCTGGGATGTTCAATCTGAGTTACATCCAAGCTGCCTTATTTGATTATCAGAACTAGTAATTCATCAGAATGAAAGTAGAAATTGATTATAATCTCAGGTGAGGAAACGCCTTTATAATGCAATGTAATGTAATGTAATGCAAGAAATGCTGCTTTGAGACATTTAGTTCTCTGTCATCCTGGTCTGTTCTGCTCACCAAACCACAGCCTCAGCAGCCTCTAAGATAGAAGTCTGTCATTGCTGTTGTATTTTGGAAAGGTCCTAGGATTAAGCAGCAAAACCCTAGGCAACTTAGTTCATTGAGGCTTAGAGCAGCAAGTCTAAAGAAAAGCTCAATAAATAGTTAAACATTCCATACTACACTTGTACACTAGATTAGCACGCTCTGAATTTCCATGTTATCTATGAACCTGAAAGGAAGTATACTTTTTTCCCCAAAGAATGTCAATCATTGCATAAGTCAGGATTTTGTGTCCAATTTCTATAAAGTGGTATTCCCCCCTTTTTAACCTTGTAAAATCCTTCAAGTACATTTTAAACCAAAGAACAATTTATTCTCAAGTAGTAATAAGGTAATAAATAAAACTACTTCTGATAAAGGATCTGTCTAACTCCACATGCAAGGAATCAAAGCCTGCCAACGTCTCTGTAGTAGTCTATGATTCAGACTTTAGGATATCAATGTTGAAAATATACGAATGACTTTACAGTTAATTTGGGGTAAAGAAATTAAGAAGTAAATCAGCCTGGTTAGGATTGAGTCAGCCTAAGAAAGTGAGGTCTGAACACTTGAAATACATTGTTTTTTTCTTTCTACATATCTGAGCACACACTTTTCTTTTTGGATGTACTGTGAGTGCAATATTCCTCTTCTTCAGAAGCAAGCCATTATAGATCCATATAAAGGACTTTTTGGCTATTCTTAAGGGATATGAAAGTGTGTCATCAGACAAGGATATTTTTTGTTCCTTCTGTGAGCACAAGGCATACATTATGCTAGTGCTTCCAGGCATTTGAGGCCTAAGAAGATATGATGGCAAGGGAAAAGCCGTTATTTTTGTGATGGTACTTTTCCATCCAATGTTCTTTTCCAAGCGAAATGAGGGGCACTAGTTGTAAATGCTGTGCTTAGGCAGATTAGGTCCTAGATATGTTCACCTGCTCTTTGTACCTTAACAGGATAAATGGAAAGATTTTAAAATACTTTACACAGAGTCAGAAGTGAGCAAAACCCTGAAATAGGTACAGGTGGCTTCTCTTATGCCTTCTTTCCTTCTTCTTTTATCTCCCCCCCAAACACTTTCTTCTTAAACTTTTTGTTGCACCATGCATCATCACTCCTATGTACCCTTATGCTAGCTAACATCATCTCCCCTACTTTGTGCATCACCCAGAATTGTTCCCTTAAATTACTTCTATCTCCTCCTTAGAATTTCAATTTCTTTTTTTAGACTCTTTTTTTCAAACTTTTATTTATTTTTAGTTTACATCATTCATTTCCATGAGACTTTGAGTTACAAATTTACTTCCCATCTTTTCCCTACCCACCAACCCAAAACAGCAATCCCACTGTATAACCCTTCCCCCAAATTGCTTTCTCCTATATCCTCCCACATCACCCCTCTGACTTTCTGGTAGGGCAAGATGGATGTTCCTACCCCAGTGCCTGTATATCTTATTTCCCAGTTTCATGTAAATAATAATAATTAGAAGTTTATATATATATATATATATACACACATATATACACACACGTATATATGTATGTATATACATATATATTTTTAGCATTTGATTTTAGATCTTTACATTATAGATTCTTTCCATTCCTCCCTCATCACCAATACCCTCTGGAAAGATAAGCAACTCAATACAGGCCATACATTTGTCATTATGCATACCATCTCCACAATGGACATATTGTGAAAGACTGACTCAATTTCCCTCCTTCCTATTCTGCCCCCCACTTGTTCTCTTCTCCACTTTGTCCCTGTCCTTTTACAGAAGTGTGTGCTTCTAACAACACTCCCCCCCAACCTGCCCTTCTTCCATCCTCCCCCCTCTTGTCCTCTTATCTCCTACTCTCCTGTAGGCAAAGACACCCCATTTAGAGTATGTGTTATTCCTTCCCTAAGCCAAATTCAAT
>JAQQSW010000069.1:74095-85104 GCA_028646575.1 Pseudocheirus occidentalis
TTCAGATTATCTATAGCTTCTAGGAATTCTTCAAGTGTCTTGGAAGCATTTGGTGTGGGGGTTCGGACTGTGTTGTCTTCCTCCTGTTCCATGCTTTGATACTTTTTTCCACAAAAAAGATTCTAGAGTTTTATTGCTGTTCTTATTTTGCTTCCTTTTCCTCATGTTGGCCAGTCAATTAATTGGTTGTTTTTTTTTCAGCTCTGTGAAACTCTGCTTCCAGGGGGGAAAGCTCTGTTCCAAATCGCTGGGGTTTTCCCAGCTGCTGGAGCTATTAGGGTGGTATTGCAAGTCCCCCCAGCTTTGGCTTCCTGAAAGCACACCACAGGACCACCACCCAAGACCACAATCCGGATCCAGGCCGCTCAACACAAGAGCACTTGGCCCTGATCAGTCAATTCAGCCCCCCTGTGGAGCCCACAGGCCAGGGGCTCTTGAGGTGTGTGCTTCCTTGACCCGGGGGCAGATTGGCTGCACTGCTTTTCCTCCCCCAAATTATCTTTCAAAGTTTCACGTTCACTGAATGTCTCATGATCCTGGTCTGCTGGATTTGAAGATCCCCTCAAGTGCTTTAGATCTTTTCTGAAGTAGACTCATGCTGTGGTTTGGGAGGCTTGGCTCCTCCTGGCCGCCCTGGGGCCTGGCCTGGCCACATTGTGGTTTTCAGGCTCTTTAGTCTGATCTCCTGGCCTGCCAGCCTGCTGGATAAGCTCCTCCTGCCGAGCTGCCCCTCTCAAATCCCTGTTTTCCACATATTGGTAAATGCGGAGGTGCTGGAGGCTATAGATCTTTTATCCTGCAGACAGGCTCCTGTGTGGCTCACCTCAGCTCAGCTCCTTCCCACGGCCCCGGGCTTGGCCGTGGTCTTGGCTTCAGGCTGGCCCGGCCTCCACTCCCGGCCCACCTTGATTGAGCCCCTGCTGCCAAGCTGCCTTCAGCGATAGATGTTTTTTTTCCATATTTTTGTGAGTCTGAGAGTCCTAGGCTTTGTCTGGGGTCATATTTTATGGGTGTTTAGGGTGGTTGTGTGGGAGCTGCGAAGGCTTGCTGCTTCTACACTGCCATCTTCCCGCAACCTTTTTGGGCCTCTTTTGACATTTGAGTTAATCCATTTTTAAGGTGTTATTTTCTTCAGTCAAGTTGTTGACTCTTTTATTGATTTTCTTGCATCATTCTCATTTCTCTTCCCAATTTTTCTTCCACCTCTCTTATTTGTTTTTCAAAATCCTTCTTAAGCTTCTCTATGTCTTGTAATAAGTTTACATTTTTTCTTGGAAGCTTTTGGTGTAGGAGTTTTGACTGTGTTGTCTTCCTCCTGTTCCATTCTTTGATCTTTTTTGTCCCCCAAAAAGGAATCTAAAGTTGGATTTCTGTCCTTCCTTTGCTTCCTTGGTCTGCTCATGTTGTTGGTCAATTACTTGACTCTTGGGCTCAGTAGGACTGTGCTTTCATAGGGGAGCACTTTTTTCCAAAATCACTGGGGTTTTTGCAGCTGCCAGAGCTATTAGGAGGCCCCGGTCTCTTCAGTCCCCATTAGCTTTGGCTCATTGGTCACACACCTCAAGGCCATCACCCAAGACCCTGATCCCTATCCAGGCAGGATGAGGCAAGAGCACTTAGCCTCTGAATGACCACTTGCCCCCGCCCCCGCAATCTGCAGGAGAGGACCTCTGAAGCAGCCACATGGAGTTGGCTGTAGGGCAGCTGCTGCTGCTTCTTGCCCTGGAGGCAGATGGGCCAGACTTCTCCCCCAAATTTAGCTGAGTTCCACTGACTTTTCACTTTGTCCATGTTTCTTATGTGTTGATAAGTCTGGAAACTGTCACAGCTGCTGGTGATCTGCTCTCCTGAAAGCTCCAGCCACATCTTCTTCTAGCCAACCTATGGCTATAGCCATGGGTCCATATGGTGCTGGTCTAGGCTCCCAGTGTGCTGTGATAAGCCCTTCCTGTCTGCCTTCTGGGCAGCCTTCAGGAGGAGCTTTGTTTCTCTGTGATGTTGTGGGTTCTGGAGCTCTAAAATTTGTTTAGAGTCATATTTTATAGGTATTTGAGGTGGTTATGGGGGAGACAGAGTTCTCCTGCTTCTCAGCCACCATCTTGACTTTGCCTAGAATTTCAATTTCTTTATTGAAGCAGATATTATTTAGATGTTAAAGTAAAAGTAAGGTGATAAAATTTATTTATACTATGATAAGAATGACATGTTTTCAGGATTTAAAAAATAAGATAATTTCATTAAATGCATTCCTAATTATTGGCATTAATAGTATTGGGACAAAATGAACCAAAGATGGTCTTCAGTGTCAGAGACATTTTTGAGCGGAAAGTACCTGCTCAGTACCTTCAGAGTCATACCAGGTAGTTAGGCATCACATAAAAAGTATTGTGGCCACTGTGTTGTCTATTCTAAGAGAAAAACAAAATCAAGAGAGCATTATATAGTAGAAAGAGGCCTACACCAGGAATCCAAAGACTTTTGTACTAATTCTAGCCTAACTAATAACTTATTAGGCCCTTAATAAAAACATATTCCTGGACCTCAGTGAAGTTGTTGGATTAGTTCAATTTCTGCATTCCTTTGAATTCTAATACCCTATTCTGTTAGACTCAATGCTATTAGTCTAACTGTGTTAGTTAAGAACATATTTCTTAGAGCTAGTATGAAACTTAGAGTTCATCTTCTAGACAACCTCTTCATTAAAGATTGAGGGAATGGAAGTTGAGTAATTTGCACCAAGGTCAAATGGCTAATAAAAGACAGGTATGGGAGCAGAAAAACACAGATCTCTGCATATGCTAGAGAACTGAATTGAACTGAATGAAAACAACCAATTCTTGTTTGCAACCAAGTAGGTTGTTGTTGTTCTTCATTCCTTTCAGTTGTGTCAAACTCTTCATGACAGTACTTGGGATTTTATTGGCAAAGAAACTGGAGTGGTTTTGCCATTTCCTTCTCCAGCTCATTTTGCCCATGAAGAACTGAGACGGGCACAGTTAAGTGGTTTGCCCAGGATCACATAGCTAATAAGTGTCTGAAGCCTGATTTGAATTTATGAAAAATGAATTTTCCAGGCTCCAGTTATGGTACGCTATCCTCTGTGCCACCTATCTGTCCCTGTAACTACTATACCATGCTACTATACTTATTGGATTTTATGAATAGCTTATTACATTACTTCATATAGAGTTACTGGTTTAAGATTAAATATCAGTCTTTGTTATGGAAATTCCAGTGGACTTTCATGAGAATCTGAACCATACTGTGTGCATGTGTGGGTGTGTGGGTGTGTGAAACAGAAAGAGAGAGAGAGAGAGAGAGAGAGAGAGAGGATTTTTTCCTGACATGAAATATGTACATACATTGAAGAATAAATCATAAAATTTTCAGAATATTACATAATAATTAGCTAGTTATTTCTTTTTATTTATCCTTCCCATATATTCTGACCACTGATTATTCTTTTGAATGTATTCACTTGTTTCTTTTCTGTCTGTCTCTATTCATCTGTCCACTTTTTTGTATATGTGCATGTGTATAATTTTTGTATATTATCTACATACCATTAGAATTGGTAGTGAGGTGGTGCAATAAGATCATAGTCTGAGCTCTGTTTCATCTTTATAATACATAATAATAGAAACCTAGCTGTCATTAAATATTATAATCTATATACATGTTTATTGTATAATCCTATTAATAATGTAAATGATTAGTTTAATAATAGTGATAGAATATTTATACAGTCTAGACCTAAAGTTTCATTAACATAGGGCAACTCCTCTTTAGGACTCTCTCTCACACACAAGTGCAGATTGGTAACTGTTCTACAATTTAGCCCCTAGAATTGCCTGGGGCTTTGAGCAGTCAAGAGAATTAGCCAAATTTCCATAGCCAGTTTGTATCAGAGCTTGGATGTGAACCCAGGTCATCCTGATTTCAAGGTCAGCCATTTTATTCTTTACATACCAAGCTCCCCCTCATGTTTATTTATTAACAATATTTCTAATAATTTCTGCCTACAAGAGTCAAATTATTCACTTAAGAGAAAACCTGAGGCAGTTGAGAATGCTTACATCTATCAAAGATATTTCCCAATATCCAAAATGTTAGAGCTTTCACCTCTAAAGTCACAAGTGACACGACCTGAAATAATTGAATAGCATTTTTCCGGCTATACTGACCAGCAAGGACTGTTTCTGTACCAAAATAATTGCTGACTCCAAGGATTCATTTTAAAATGACTACTGCTTTGTCTAATTGCTTAATTATTATGCATTTAATTCTTCCATTTGTGCATGTACAAGTCAACATATATCATAAGAGAGGTTTCAAAAGGTCTGTTACCAGCAGGTCTCTTACTTTATGCTTTTTTAAATGACATAAAATTCCCCAAAGAGTTGTCAGCATTGCAAAAATCATCAAGTAACTAAACTACTCTTAATTCTTCCTTTAAAAAAGCAGAAAAATCAAGAATATTCAAATCAAAGACCATACAATGACAGAAATTTTATTTTAAACGCATCCTGTTCCCTACCCCTCAAACTCACTCCCCTATTCTGGGTGATATCCCCATCTTATCTCTGGGTATTGGACACTTAAGCAGCACTAAGTGCCAATTCTCAATCTGAAGTCCCCCTTTATCATAAAAACCAAGATGTCCTCAGTGTTCTGGCACTTGAGTCAGGCCCCTAACCATTTGTTTCATCTTTTGTATTTGAATATAAATTTTGGTAAAAAAAAAAAACTTCAGATATTACAATAAAAACACACACAGGAGGGGAAAAAAAGACCTATCTCCATTGAGCTTAACAATCAGCAGGGCCCAAATTACCTCTTATTAGCATTTATTTTACAAAAGAGGCAGGGTATAATTTGATGATAGATTCAGATTTGGAGAGGAACTATAATCAGCCTCCTGAAGGGCTCTGCCTGAAGTACATGGCTGCTATTTTTTGTAATTATATTTCTTCTCCCCCCTCCTTGTCTATGTAGTCTTTCAATCCTATCTCTCATGACTCTCTCTCTCTCACTCCCCCTTCATCTCCTTCCTTCTGTACCCCTCCCTCTCCTCCTCCCTCCCCTTTTCTCTCTTTTTCTCTCTCTTGGCCTCTTTGAATAATGCAGTTGCTTTCAATAGCCCAGGCAGTCCTGAAGATTAGCAAGCCTGTTTGTGGTGATGGGGGCCAGTTGAATAGGAGCAGGAGGCCCCACTCCCCTGGAAAACAAGGCTCTGGGAACTAGGCCAACTGTGAAGAGCATGTGCTGCAAGTAACTGAATAGGCAAGCAGCAGGCCAGCCCATATGTCAGACTGTGCCACAAAGACTCCTCTGCACATCTACCATGACAAACAGGATTACCGAAGACAATTAATCTGGCACGCTTTATCAAAATCAAGCACTGACCCCCAACCTCTCCCCTCAGTGTGCAGCAGATGCCACGCTCCAATTCAATAGAGCTCAAGTGTTTCCTTTCTCACTTCTGAAAGGAATCCAAGGCCTGAATAGGGCTGGCGTGGACTAATTGCCACCACTGTCTGATGGTGACAGTCCTAATCAAATAAGATGAGCTCACCTTTTCTCTAGGTTTTAATGGAGAGACTGTCTACAGCTTCTTGTCAGCTCCAGAGAAAAAAGAAATGCATCAATTTTACTTTCGCCTTCTTGTCTGGTGAAAGTCACTGGTTGGGAGAAAGCAAGATGGAGCCGCTTGTTCTGTTCTGGGCACCATGTTTTCAATAGGAGGCTGACAAAATGAAGGCTATCTAGAGAAAGATGGGTGAATAAGATAGTAAGGGGGAGGGGAGCTGGAGACAGGCAAAAAGATTTAGTTGAAAGAACTGGGGATGTGTAGCCCAAAAAAAAGAAGAGTTGGGGGAGAAACAATAGCTCTCTTCAATGAATTGAATAACTGTCATGTGGAAGAAAGATTAGATTTGTCCCAATTGGCCCCAGAGGTCCAAACTTTAGGAAGAGTGGGTTAAAATTCTTAGGAGGTTATCAGCTAGATAGAAGAAAGATTTTTTTTTTTAAAAAAAAGGGAACTTCCTAACAATTAGTGAAATAGAAAAGTTGAATTGGCTCATGTAATAGGTAATGAGTTCCTTATTACTGGTGATCATTAAGCAGAGACTCCTATACCTATTCAATAGAGTATACTACACTGCACTACAACACACCTTTTAAAAACCATATTCTAGGCACAGAATGGTGGATGTCCTAGTCAGGTCAAATTTTGATTTGATGGGCTGTGGGTACCTTCAAGATTCCATAATTCTGTGATTATTTATTCTCTGAATGCTTATGGTCTGTGCTAGCAAGTAAAATAAACAAGGGCTTGAAATTTTTCTTGCATTCCATGAATTACCTAATCTCTCTTTGCATGTTTCATTTTGGAACAAAGCTTGTGAGATATGAGGGAGAGACTTTTCAAAAAAAAGAGTAATGCTTTCTCAAACCAACATTTTCTGATTATATTCAGTTATTAATAGTGTAAACACATTTCACATAATGCCAATTGTTGAGTTTATGGTAATTGTTCAAACTTGGGACCTTCTCATAAAACATACATTGACACTTACTGCCCAAGTTTCCCCCTGGAAAACATGGAATTTGGCTCATCTTGTTCCATCCCTAGGGTTTTTCATGAGGAAATCAGGATAAAGTTTGTGTCTTGGTCTCTATAGTTATGGATAAAGGGAACTGCAATTCTGATACATACACTCAGGGTAATAAATATAGGTCTACTACAGGACAGATTTCATTCTATCCCATAGGGAGAGATAACACAACCAAAGGCATCTGAAAAAAAACTATAAATAGATAAGATGCCTCTTTTATTCTCCATTGAGTTCCATTTTTTTCCACAGGAACCAGTGGTTTTCAATACTTATAATACTACTCCAAGTTTTGGGATTTTAATTGAAAAAAGAATTTTTCACTTGGAGTTGATTGTAGTGGCAAGCAAAGAAGTATTTAGCACCTTGTTTGAGTTCAAGGGTCTTTGAGCCTTGCCCTGATTATATCAAGTCTTTGTTAAGAAAAAGAACTTGTGAACCCCACAGTGGGAGGAACTTGCTGATACAACAGGGAGGAGCTAATGATTATATATAAGGAGAAGCCCAAACTGGGAAAGAGCACAACTGAGAAGAGAGTACTTGTGGTGGCAGAATTGAGAAGGAGAACTTTTTGGTGACCAGGCACTCTCTTCGTCTGTTCTGTTTGTGTTGATTTTTGTTTGTGATACTTTTCTACAGAAGCTCTGGGACCTTACTGGAAGTCCTGAAAGAAGATTTTCTTGTCTGTTTACAGAATTCCTGGAGGAGGGATTTGGATTGTTCAGTTCTCAGAGGTCTGTGTTGATTTCACAGGCAGATAGAGAACTGATGATGGTGCTGGCACTATATATGAAAGTTGTTTTGGCTCTGTTAAGCTTTGTTTTCCCAGAAACAGAAATTGTGAAGGACATGAGGTGGACTGGACATTGTGAGCTTCAATATGAAACTGGATGAGGAATTGGATGAGAAGCTGAGACCTGCCTACCTTTGACCAGGTGATGTTTGGGTAGATTCAGGCAGGAGCTGGGACCATTGAAAAAAAACTATGGAATCTGAGAGCCAGCCTTGAGTCAGGATGAAAAGACCACTTCTTAAGTACTTAAGACTGAGAAGATCATGACTAACTGTGACTAGGGGTGTAGGACTTAGACCTTCATACTTTGTGTCCCTTAAGGAGGGCTGCTCCTTAAGGATGATTAAATTAAGGACTTACGGAATATCTTTTGTTTAAAACTATGTGGTCACTTCAGTAATAAGTTGTTATGTTATTACTTTGTGACTGCTGTACTTTGGTTTCTATGAATGTTCCACTTTAATTTACTGCTGAATAAATAGAGAGTTTCACAATACTATGTAATCAGAAACTTAAAGATGTTCACAGCAGGAGTCCTCTAGAAAGTGGCTAGTGCTTGGCTTTACATTTATAGAGAAGAAAAGTTGCTTTCCATCAGACCTTTACAATCCTCCCGACAGTACAAGGACAGCACAAGGATGTATCAACAATGCAGTATTCACAATGCCTACAATAACTATAAATATGCTGACGTGGTTATTAATCACAAAATATAACAGTCTCTCTATGTAAGGGACAAAACTAGAACCTTTATTCAAATATGAGAAAACTGAATCCCAAAACCAGAAAGTCAAAGCCATCACAGTAGCTATAGAGTTGGAACACATAGTTAATTCAGTAAACACTCACATAATCAAGCCTTCAAAACAGAACAGGCTACCTCAGGCAAAGGTCCTCCTCTCCGTATTCATAACAACTGCTCACTCCACACAGCTCACTCCCAGCAGCTCTGGTCCCCCACAGTTCCCATCCTCAGCAGTCCTCAGCAGGTGTCCTTAGCAGAAATTCTGGCTGGCTCAAAATAAAAAGGAGTTCACACTGTCACAGCCACACTTGTAGCACTGGTTCCTGCTTCCTCCTGCCCCACCCCTTCCTGCTATGTCAATAAGTTCAAGGGGCATGGAAAATCTTCAAATCCCATACCCATTACATTCAGCCCCAAGATCTTTCATGTCCCTTACTTGGCAAAAATACGTTAACAATATATTTCATTGCATAGGTTAATAGGAGTTTTAGGAGTAACTGGGGTCAACAGAACTTTACAATATTTTGCCTTAATCTGTCACTGAATAAATAGAGTTTGCCATGTTTGTAATCTGAACCTGGAAGTTGCCTTTGCTTGGCATTACAAAGGCCAAGTTTCACTCCTTTTTTATCATCGTTTATTCTTTCCTTGCTCTTCCAGCTATAGAGCCAATTGTTTACTATTCATCCCTCTTGAGGCCTGTATTCAAGAAGTCTGCTACAACCCTCCCATTCTCTCTAGCTGACCATGTCTGAGACATTTAGCTACTTTTGCTCTTCCTCTGATTGCTAACGTTACTTGCCTAAAAGGTCTCTACCATTGCCTCTTTGTTCTTCCTGTTTATGAGACCAAGAGTATGCCTGGATGGCTGTTGAGATGTCCAAACTTCATTATTCAGGGTCTTGAGCACACTCAGTCTGTATCCTATATGGTTAGTTTTTCTGGTACTATGTAATACTCTCAAAACCACATCCCTCTCATCTTCAACTCATCTCCAGTCTGATGATCTGCCTCTGAGAGATGTGTCTGTTCCCTTTAACAGACTGGAGACCAAGGATATTGTTCATATCTCTAATGGGCTTGGCCCAATCAATCATCCTCAATGGGTAGTCCATAGTGTTCAGAAAAAGATGTCTTTAGCAAAAGAAGAAGTACTTTACCCTTTACCCTCATTAAATTGACCAGGCCAGTCATTCATATCTTATCCTATGAATATCCTTGATCATCACATTATTATACAGGGAGATATCTTTAGGCTAGTCTTAGTTGTATTCTTTGTAATAGCATGTTTTAATACACACTGTGTCAAATATTCCCCAATGACATACAATTAGGATAAATTTCAGGTTTGTAAGAGACTTATGCAGTGTCTGTACATAAATTGGCATCTCAGAATTTTTGAGGAAGCAATTTCCTTTCTTCTCTTCAGTTTTAAGTTCATCATGGTGTTGACAGTAAAGCACATGAGCTGGTAGGCCAGAAGAAGGAGAGCAGACAGAGTTTCTTGACACATGATTCATTCCACCTGAAATGCCTTAAGGGGGAAGAGAACATGTATTGCCCTGATTCCTGGGGGGTAACAGTAATCTTTCTGTCTAAATGTGCTTAGGCATCTGATTTGATTGTGCCTTTTGTCCCTCCTTCCCACACTCTGTATTGTATTACAATTTCTTTAGTGCATATTATATGATTTCAGTGAACTATAAGGGCCTTGAGGGTAGAGACTATGTCATTTTTCATTTTTGTATCTAGAAAGTAGAATTGAACAGGAAAAAGAGAGCCAGTTATATTACTTTTAGGAAATGGTAACTGATTTTCTATTGCTCATATTAGAAGTATTATAAAAGGAGAGCTTTTAACTGTAGATTTTTAAGAAAAGGGAAAGTGTTCATAGTGAAGTACATTGGAAAGAGTATTGACCTAACAGTACTGCTTCTAGTCCCAGTTTCTGCAGCTTACAAGCTATCTGACTGAAACACTTAACTATGGTATTCAGTTTTCTAATTGAGTAACTCACCTGCCTTCTAAAGGCAGCTAAGTGGCTGTAAAAAAGGCAACTTCCAAGGTTCGGATTATGAGCATAGCAAATGCCATTTATTCAACAAACTTTCACAGAACAGAGAAATTCAAAATACAGTATAACTCATTCATTTAGCAAGTAAGTTCTCAATTTAATCCAGGTACTACTCTACCCCTAGACAGTACATTCATTTAGTCAGTCAAAGTCTCTTCTCAAATAGAGATCACTTTCCAATCATAAATAAAGTACATTTATTTGGGTAATCACAGAGCACAAAAAGGCCAAAGGCTTCTCACCCTTGGACACAAAGTAATTACAATACCATTTCTTAACATCAAGCATTTTCTCAAAAGGGAGCAGGGGAGCACAAAAGACCATCCACCCTTTAGCTATAACAAGGTCAAGATAACATTTCAGCATTGGCAACCCAAGGAAAGGCCCTTCTTAAATCTTCACTAGAGGCAAGCCTTCAGCAATCTCAGTTCCTGGGGAGACAGGGCTCAACAAAGCCATAGCCAGTGTCCTCGTCAAGACACACTCTGCCTATAGAACAGTCCCAGAACCCCTGAAACTGAGCTAAAGTATGGGTAAAACAGAAGCCAGATGATGTTCCAAAGGCTGCAGAGATTATAGCACATGAGAGGGATAGCACTATAACTACTGTTTATTACTGAGAAGATGATTATAAAATTGTACCCTTGACTCATGCTTTCCACCATGAGTGAGGCTACAATAGGAGGCCCATGGACTGTAGTATTGTGGCTAATACTATATCTACCTTGTTTCTGGTTATTGTCTCCTTTTTTGCTTTTTGTCTATTCACTTTGCAAGATT
>JAQQSW010000069.1:85204-96282 GCA_028646575.1 Pseudocheirus occidentalis
TGGAAGGAGAGAACTTTGCCCCTTACCCCAAGATTTTGGGACCCCATTTTTTGGGGAGGTAATGATGGGGAGCTTGTGCTCCCCATCCTAAAATGTTGTTTTCTGTGTTTACTGTGTGTTATCTTTGTTATATTGTTGTAAAATTCTGTTGATACCATTTACTCCTAAAACTATGGAATGAAATGTATTGTTAATGTATTTTTGCTAAGTAAGGGACATGAAAGATCTTGGGGATGAATGTAATGATACTGGGATTTGAAGATCTTCCATGCCCCTTGAACTTGTTGACATACCAGGAAGGGGTGGAGCAAGAGAAAGCTGGAACCAAGCTACAGATCAAGTTCTGGGATTGAAAAAGTCCATACTGGTGACTGGAAGCAGCAGCAGAAGCAGCGGCAACAGCAGTGGCGGCGCAAACTCCTTTTTCTTGGAGCCATCCAGAATCTCTGCTAAGGACTCCTGCTGAGGAATGCCAGGGATGAGAACTGTGGAGGGGCCAGAGCTGCTGGGAGCAAGGTGTCTGGACGCTGGACAGTTGCTGGGAGTGAGGAGAGGACCATCTTTGCCTGAGGTAGCCTGTCCTGTTTTGAGGGCTTGAGAATGTGGGTGTTTACTACTTTATCTACATGTGCCAACTTCATAACTACTGTGTTGGCTTTGACTTTCTGGTTTTGGGACTCAGTTTTCTGGTATTTGAATAAATGCACTTGCTATATTTCTCACACAGAGAGTCTATTACATTTTGTGATTAATAACCATATAAGCATACTTATAGTTATTGTAGGCATTGTGATTGCTGCATTGCTGATACAGTGGCACAGTGTAACCCTATACACAGTGGACCTGGAATTGGAAAAACTAAATTCAAATCCACCCACAGAGACTTATAAACCAAGTGGCCCTGGACAAGTCACTTATTCTTTCTAGTTTCCTCATCTGTAAAATGGGGATAATAATAACTGCTTTCCAGAATTGTGAGGAGGAAATGATATGATATTTGTAAAGAGCTTTCCAAACCTTAAAGAGCTACATATTTGCTATTATCTTTATCATTATTATGTTATTATTATAATCCCAATATTCTGACTTCCTGAAAGTAAAGATGTCTCTATATGTATTTCCAGAAGTAAAACAACATATATTTTAGAAAATTAATTGATTAATTTTTAGTTTTCAAAATTCACTTCCATAAGATTTTGAGTTTCACATTTTTCCCCATCTCTCTCATCCCCCTGCCTTAAGATGGTGTGTAAATTTATATAGAATCAACCTGTGAATTCATATTAAATCTACTTTTGTATTAGTCTTGTCATACATAAGAATTTGAGAATTAGAGAGAGAATTAGAGAGAGAAAGAATGGGAGAACCCACAAAGGAAAAATGGGAGAAACCACAAGAAAGGAAATACCGACACACACACACACACTCACACACTCACACACACACACACACACACACAGAAAGAGAGGGAAAAAAGAGAACAAATGATACACTTTTAATTGCATTCATATTCCATAGTTCATTTTCCAGATATGGACAGGATTTTCCACAATGAGTTTTTTGGAGTTGTTTTAGATCCTTGCATTACTAAGAAGAGATAAGTCTATTGAAGTTTCTCATCATATAATGTGGCTGGTACTGTATATGATGTTCTTCTGGTTCTGCTCGCTTTACTAAAAATCAGTTCATGTAAGTCTTTCCAGGTTTTTCTGGCTGACCTGCTCATTATTTCTCATACCACAATAGTATTCCATTACATTCCTATACCACAACTTATTCAGCCATTCCCCAACTGATGGGCATCCCCTCAATTTCCAATGCTTTGTCACCACAAAAAGAGGTTCTACGAATATTTTTGTACATGTGAATCTTTTTCCAATTTGTATGATCTCTTTGGGATACAGACCTAGAAGTGGTATTGTTAGGTCAAATGAAATGCATAGTTATACAGCCCTTTAATCATAGTTCCAAATTTATCTCCAGAATGGTTGGATCAGTTTAGAAGTCTGACAACACTGCATTAGTGTTCCAATTTTCCCTCATCTTCAGCATTTATAATTTTTTCTGTTTTCTCATGTTAGTCAATCTGATAGGTGTAATGTGGTACCTCAGAGTTATTATGATATGCATTTTTCTAATCAAATAGAGAATTTTTTGACTGTAGATATCTTTAATTTTTTTTTATATCTGGAAACTACTTGTTCATTTCCCTTGACCATTTATCAGTTGGGGAATGATTTGTATTCTTATAAATTTGACTCTGTTCTCTATATATTGTAGAAAAGAGACCTTTATCAGAGACATGATTGTAAAAATTCTTTCCCACTCTTCTCTTTCCTTCCTAATCTTGATTACATTGGCATTTTTGTGCAAAAAACTTTTTCAATTTAATGTAATTAAAATTATCCATTTTTCATGTCATAATGTTCTCTATCTCTTGTTTTGTCATAAATTCTTCCATTTTCCATAAATCTTACTTTCCTTGCTCTACCACTTTGCTTATAGTATTAGCCTTTATATATAACCTTGTGCCCATTTTTACTTTATTTTGGCATACAGTGTAGGATGTTGGTCTTTGCCTAATTACTGCCATACTGTCATACTATTTTCCAATTTTCCAAGCAATTTTTGTGAAATAATGAGTTCTTATCCCAGAAACTGGGGTTTGGGGTTTATCAAACAGCAGATTACTATACTCATCGAATACCATGTCTTGTGTATCTAAACCCTTCCACTGATCTACCATTCTATTTCTTAGCCAGTATCAAGTAGTTTTTATAATCACTCCTTTATGATACAATTTAAGATCTTGTATGGCTAGGTCACCTTCCCTAGAATTTCTTTTCTTTAATTCCCTTGATATTCTGGACCTTTTATTCTTACAGATGAATTTTGTTATTATTATTTCTAGTTCTAGAAATTATTTTGGGGGTAATTTGATTGGTATGACATTGAATAAATAACTCAGTTTAGGTAGAATTCTTAGGCATGAGCAATGGATGTTTTTTCACTTAGTTAGATCTGATTTTATTTGTTTGAAAAGTGAATTGAAAAGTAATTGTGCTCATATAGTTCCTGCCTTTGTTTTGGCAGGTAAACATAAGAGTTTTATAAAGAAAATGGAACATATGTAATAATTTTCCTTGGTATTCACTCATAGTAATCTTGCATAATTGGTCTCAAATATTCAGAGACTTGTGCTCTCATTGATAAAGTTCTTCCCTTTATTGTGGCAGATTATGACCCATCTGTGCCTTCCAATCCTGTACAACTTTGAATCATGACCTCCTACAAGTTTACCACAGGGATTTTTCTATCCAATTGAATGGACACTTTTCTGTCTTTGTTTTGACATTTAGGGTATTCCAATAAAGTGTCTAGGCAGTATTGGTTATTTCTCATTCTTGCTACCTCACTATTACATTTTCTCTTTGACTTGTAAGTTTCTTGGATGAGACCCAAGGTTCCTTTCGTTAAATTCCTTGTAATGCCACCTCATTAAGGTCACCATTCTCTTGTCCTTTGCCCTTTGGGAGATTCTCAATTTCACCTGTTCAGAGTATTTATTGTTCCATGATTTATGGTCATAAAATAACACTGAAAAATAAAAGCAATATTGTCATTACTAGGATGGACCTATCTTTTGAAGGGTACCTTTGTTTCATTCAAAGAACATTTTCCAAAAGAAAACAACACACTCTCCTCCTTATCATTAATTCTGGGCCCAATTCATTGCCCATTTGTAGTATCTGTCCAAGTTAATTAAATACACATAGATGATAATAAAATGTTTACTATGCTCCTGGTACATCACTCAGTACAGTGGGGAAATAAATGCAATCAAATAAGACAATGTATAATCTAAAGGAACTTATGTACTGAAAGGGCACTGGCCAGGAAACAGTGTTTTGGTCAGGAAAGTCACAAGAATCTTGACTGAAGCCTTTTCAAGACAGGTAGTGTTATCAGATTCTGTTTTTACAGCTATAGGCAGAAAGAGAGAAGGATTTCCCTGGTGATATGGCATGGATATGATCAGGAAGTAGAAGACGGGTCAGAATCTGAGCTGCACATGTTAGATACTTACTAAGGAAGCCCAGAGTCCTAGAGTAGGAGCTATACTTCCCAGTCAGAGATGGAGTTTGGGGCACAGGAGCATAGCAAATTGAAAATGGCTGGCAAGCAAGCTATATTTTCAATGAATCCCACATGAATTTTTTTTCTTTTTTAAATTAATTAATTAATTTTTTGTTTCCATCACTCATTTACATGAGATTTTGAGTTACAAAATTTCTCCCCATCTTTTCCCTACCTCAAAATAGCCATCCCACTGTATATCCATTCCCCCAATCTGCTGTCTCCTATGTCCTCCCCCATCACCCCTCTGACTTTCCAGCAGGCAGGATGGGTCTCCCTACCCCAGTGCCTGTATATCTTAATTCCCAGTTGCATGTAGTTAATAATGATAATAATAATAGCAATGACATTAATATATACATACATACATACACACACACATATATACATATATATATATGTATATATATATATTAACTCTGATAATAGAACTTTAAATTCTAGACTCTTTCCCTGCCTCCCTCATCACCCACCTCCACTGGAAAGACAAGCAATTCAATACAGGCTGCACACATGGAGTTAAGCAGAGCATCTCCACAGTGAACATATTGTGTGAGACTGATTCTAGGTCCCTCCTTCCTATCCCACCCACCCTCCTGTCTTATTCTTTACCCTGTCCCTGTACAAAAGTGTGTACTTCCAGCAACTTTCCCTTACACCATCCCCTCCTCTCCATCATCTTCCCACTAATCCCCATCCCCCTTACTCTACTGTGTGGCAAGATACCCAGTTTAGAGTTTATGTCATTCCTTCCCTAAGCCAAACTCAATGAGAGTAAGGTTCCCTTTTGCCTTCCTGTGCTTCCCTTCCATTGTAACAATTATCCCTAACCTCTTCTATATGAAAGCATTAACCCCATTCTCTGTCTCCTCTCATTCTAATCATCTCCCACCTCCGAATTTCACCTTTTAAAGTATCATCCCTTTCTATTCAATTGATCCTGTACCCTCTATGTACACATATATACATATACTCAGATGTGTTCATACACATATATAAACCTATCTATATAGATATATGTGTATATATACATACATACATACATACATTCATACATATATATATATATATGTGTATATATATATATATATACTTTTGTATTCACTTCCCCTATCCTCATACTGAGAAAAGTTTCATAAGTTACAATGATCATTTTTCCATGTAGGCATGTAAATAGTTCAATGTTGATAAGTTACTTATAATTTCTTTTCCATGTATACCTTCTTATGCTTCTTTTATTTGAGTGTCAAATTTTCTTTTCAGTTCTGTTTTTTTTTTCAGCAAGAATGTTTGAAAGACCTCCACCTCACTGAATGACCATATTTTCCCCTGGAACATTATACTCAGTTTTGCTGGGCAGATGATTCTTTGTTTTAATCCTAGTTCCCTTGATCTCTGGAATATCATATTCCAGGTCCTTTGATCCATCAATGTAGACGCTGCCATATCCTGGGTTATCCTCATTGTTTTTCCATAGTATTCAAATTGATTCCTCTTGGCAGCCTATAATATTTTCTCCTTGATCTGGGGACTCCAGAACGAGGCTGTAACATTCTTAGGACTTTTCTTTTGTGGATCTTTTTCAAGAGGTGATCAGGTAAATTCTTTCAAATTCTATTTTGCCCTCTGATTCTAAAATATCAGGGCAATTTTCATTGAGAATTACTTGAAGGATGCTTTCTAAGTTATTTTTTTGATCATGGCTGTCGGGTAGTCAAATAATTTTTAAATTGTCTCTCCTAGATCTATTTTCCAGGTCAGTGGTTTTTTCAGGGAGGTATTTCACATTGCCTTCTATTTTTTCATTTGTTTGTACCTGTTTAATAGTATCGTGATTTCTCATAAAGTCATTTGCTTCCATTTGCTCTACTTTAATTGTGAAGGAATTATTCTCTTCAGAAAGCTTTTGAGATTCTTTTTCCATCTGGCAAATTTGACTTTTTAAGGCATTTTTCTTTGTTGGCTCTTCGGTCATCTTTTGCCTTTTGAGTTAATCTATTTTTCAAGGTATTATTTTCTTCAGTCAGGTTGTTGACTCTCTTTTCATGATTTTCTCATATCATTCTCATTTCTCTTCCCAATTTTTCCGCCACTTCTTTTATTTATTTTTCAAAATCCTCCTTGATCTCATCTATGGCTTGTATTCAAGCTATATGTTTCTCAGAAGCTTTTGGTGTGGGAGTTCTGACTGTGTTGTCTTTCTCCTGTTCCATGCTTTGATCTTTTTGTCCCCAAAAGAGGATTCTAGAGTTTGATTGCTGTTCTTACTTTGCTTCTTTTTCCTGCTCATGTTGCCAGCGAATTACACGATTTTTAGCTTTGTGGAATTCTGTTTCTAGAGGGGAGAGCTCTGTCCAAAACTGTTGGGTTTTTCACAGCTGCCAGAATTATTTGGAGGGCACTGTTATTTTTGTTTGTTTGTTTTTTGCCTTCTGAACCAGCTTTGGCTCACTGAAAATGCACAACTGGACCACCACCCAAGACCAGGATCAGATCCAGGCTCCCCAACACAAGAGCACTTAACCTCTGAATGATTGCTTGGCCCCCATGCAGTCTGCAGGCTGTGACCTCTGATGCAGCCACGTGCAGGCAGCTGTAGGCCCACTGCTTCTGCCACTTCCTCACCCTGGAAGCAGTTTGGCAGACTGCTTTTCTCTCCCAAATTAAGCTCAGTTCCACTGACCTTTCACTTATTCCTTGTTTCTAATGGCTTGATCATTCTAGAAACTGCTATAGCTGCAGCTGATCCACTCTCCTGAATGCTCCAGTTGTGGCTTGTTCTGGCTGCCCCAGGGCAATGTGGGGTTTCAGGCTGGGCTGCTTTTGGCTGCCACCATGCTGAGATGAGCCCTTCCTGCCAAGGTGCCTTCAGCAGGAGATGTGTTTTTCTGTATTTTTGTGTAAGTTTTTGAGCCCTAAAATTTGTTTAGGGTCATATTTTATGGGTATCTGAGGTGGCTATGTGGGAGCTGAGGAACCTTGTTGCTTCTTCACTGCCATCTTTAATCCTACATAATTTTGACATTTTCATAGGAGAAACTTTTTGGAGCAAAGCCTGAATTTCAGTGTTTTCTTCTAAAAAAACATTTTTTAATAGTCAAGAAACAAAAGAACAAAGAGATCTGTTATTCTTCACACTTTTCAATCAATTTTGTGATGGCAAAAAAGTGGTCTATTATAGAATATCATTTTATAAAACCTGATTTTCTACACCTCTTGTAAGTATATCCTTCATGTATGTATACATAATCTTAATGCAATTTTCCACAAATCACAAAGCAAAAAATACTTATTAGTATTTCCTAATGTTCTCAGTTTTATACTTTTGCAATAAAATGTATTATATTTTAATTTTTAAGCCTTTAATACCTTTCTACCCTTTAGATATTTTGACAATTGATTTCTCAAAATTCTCAAAAATGTTTTGACTCCAGTATGGATGTTTTTGTATATATTTGTTATGGTACATCTGCTTTTAATTCATGTTTTTCAACTATATTTCTTCTACAAATATATTCTGAACTGGGTTTCTAGAGTCTTCATGGGGTGACTCCAGTATCTTTGATGGTGAAATGAGTTTTATTAAAATGAAAAATTTTACATCCCCTTTTCATATTTAATGTATTTTTGTGTGTACCTTTCAGTTTCTTTTTAAAATATCATTTCAAAAACTTCATTTATTTGGATCTTTTTAAAGAGGTTTTTTTCCCCTGACTTATTTTCTTTGTTTTGTTAGGTGATGTTTTATCAGGTGATATAATGCTCCACTACCCTTATCCATAAAATTCTAACAACAAGATTGTATTTGAAATAAATTGTTTCCATTGTCTTCTATAATACTTTGACAAGTAGGTCAAATGGTTTCTTTTTAACATCATTTTAGGTCCTCTTACTAACTTTGCTATGCAAGTCTTTTACATTGTTTAAATTTCTTTATGAAATAGTATAAGTACAGCTGATGATCTTTCCTTCATTCAGTTCACATTTTTGTCATCAATAACTCATTTAAAGAAACCTAATTAAACCTTTTAGAATTACAGAAGATATCTTTTTTTGGTTCTCTTCATTTTTAGCATTTCATTAATTTTGAACTTTGCTTAAATAAGTCAGTAGTCTAGTTATATTAAAACAGCTGATTCAGGAAAACTACTATATCAATAATACATAATTTCCTCTCTATTAATATATAATCATTTTAATTGTATGTGATGTTATTTGGTACTTAAAATGGTCGTTTTCTGATTCTTTTCTCAGAAAAAAATTTGTTCATGATATATAGGTATTTAGCTGATGAGTTCTGTAAATTAGTTCCTGTTCATGATTCATATTTTCCAACTTATTTTTCACTATCTTCGTCTATTTGTACAATAAAAAATAAATAGTTTTTTAATATGGACATCAAAATTCTGTCTTTCTCATTACGCTTAGGTCTATATTATATATTTGCAATGGTCTTCATTCTGGACTGCTTTGCTCCATCCTCAGTTTTTAACCCAGCATGAATCTTCTATCTCTGAATTGTGAGTTTTCCATATCCAGACTGGCCCAGTCTATGCATACTGCTCTGTATATATCTTTATGCCTCATAACCTTATGTGTATTCTTCAAGGTCTATGTGAGTTCTATTCTTTTTTTCTTTTTTGTTTTCTTTTTATGGTTCACATCAGTCATTTCCATGAGATTTTGAGTCCCAAAATTTCTCCCCATCTTTCCTCTACTCACCACCCCAAAACAGCAATCTCACTGTATACCCCCTCCCCCAATCTGTTCTCTCTTATGTCCTCCCCCATCACTCCTCTGATTTTCTTGTAAGGCAAGATGGATCTCCCTATCCCAGGGCCTGTATATCTTAATTCCCAGTTGCATGTCATTAATAATAATAATACACATACATATTGTTGTTGTTAATATTTGATTGTAGAACTTTAAATTCTAGTTTCTTTCCCTATTTCCCTTGTCACCCACACCCACCCCCACTGGAAAGACAAGCAATTCAAGATAGGCTGTATATGTGTAGTTATGCAGATTGGACATATTGTGAAAGACTGACTATGTTTTCCTCCTTCCTATCCCACAGTACCCCCTTATCCTATTCTCTACTTTGTCCCTGTCCCTTTACAAAAATGTGTGCTGCTAACAACCCTTCCTCCTATCCTGCCTTCTGCTCCATAATCCCCTCTTTCATCCCCATCCCCCGACTCTCCTGTAGGGTAAGATACTCAAATTAGCATGTATGTCATTCCTTCCCTAAGCCAAACTCAAAGGTTGACCCATTCCCTTTTGCCTTCCTGTTCTTCCCCTCCACTGTAACAGTTATCCCTTGCCTCTTCTATATGAGATGATTAACCCTATTCTGTCTCTCCCTGTCTCCTCTCATTATATTCTTCTCCCACCTCTCAGTTTCACCTTTTAAAATATCATCCCTTCCTATTAAATTGTCCGTGTGCCCTCTGTCTATGTACACATATATACACACACTCAGATATGTAATCATTCACATATATATGCCCTCCTACATAGACATATATGTATGTACACATACATATATATGTCTATACATACATACACACATTTATGTTCCCTTCACCTGTCCTCATATTGTGAAAAATTTCGTTAGTTACAATTATTGCTTTTCCATGTTGGCATGTAAATAATTCAACGATGATAAGCTCCTTATGATTTCTTTTCCATGTTTACCTTCTCATGCTTCTTGTATATGAATTTAAAATTTTCCATTCAGTTCTGTTTTTTTTTTCCTCAAGGATGCTCAGGACCATTACCCACCTCATTGAATGACTATATTTTCCCCTGCAACACCATACTCAACTTTGCTGGGTAGGTGATTCTTGGTTTTAACCCTAGCTCCTTTGATCTCCTGATTATCATATTCCAGGCCCTTCAATCTCTTAATGTAGAAACTGTGTGATCCTGGGTTATCCTGATTGTGTTTCCACAGTATTCAAATTGTTTCTTCTTGGCATCTTCTATTATTTTCTCCTTGATCTGGGGACTCTGGAACCTGACTATAACATTCTTAGTTTTCTTTTGGGCATCTTTTTTCAAAAGGTGATTGGTGAATTCTTTCAAGGTCTATTTTGCCCTCTGATTCTAAAATATTGGGACACTTTTCTTTGAGAATTTTTTGAAGGATGATTTATAGGTTCTTTTTCTTTTCATGTCTTTCAAGTAGTCCAGTAATTTTTAAATTGTCTCTCCTAGATCTATTTTCCCGATCAGTGGCTTTTTTCAGTGAGATATTTCCCCTTGCCTTCTATTTTTTCCCTTTTTGTTTGGATCTGTTTAATAGTTTCTTGATTTCTCATAAAGTCATTTGATTCCATTTGCTCCACTCTAATTCTGAAGGAATTATTCTCTTCAGAGAGCTTTTGAGATTCTTTTTCAATCAGGCAAATTTGACTTTTTAAGGCACTCTTCTCTTCATTGGCTTTTTGGGCCTCTTTTGACATTTGAGTTAATCTTTAAGGTGTTTTTAAGGTGTTATTTTCTTCAGTCAGGTTGTTGACCATTTTCATGATTTTCTTGCAACATTCTCATTTCTCTTCCCAATTTTTATTCCACTTCTCTTAT
Source organism: Pseudocheirus occidentalis (assembly GCA_028646575.1). Classification (NCBI taxonomy): domain Eukaryota; kingdom Metazoa; phylum Chordata; class Mammalia; order Diprotodontia; family Pseudocheiridae; genus Pseudocheirus; species Pseudocheirus occidentalis. Next base: position 95,930 of record JAQQSW010000069.1, read on the forward strand.
TTGCCTTTCAAAATCCTTCTTAAGCTCCTCTATGGCTTGAAATAAGTTTACATTTTTTCTTGGAAGCTTTTAGTGCAGGAGCTCTGACTGTGTTGACTTCCTCCTGATCCATGCTTTGATCATTTTTGTCCCCCAAAAAGGAATCTAAAGTTAGGTTGCTGTGCTTTCTTTGCTTCCTTTGCCTTCTCATGTTTCCAGTGAATTACTTTCCTTTTCAGCTCTGTGGAACTCTGCTTCCAGAGGGCAGAACTTTGTTCAAAATTACTGGGATTTTCACAGCTTCCATGTTTAGTAGGAGGCTGCCATCTCTGCAGCCCCCACCAGCTTTGGCTCCCTAGTCACATACCTCAGGA
>JAQQSW010000069.1:96782-117045 GCA_028646575.1 Pseudocheirus occidentalis
AGAGAGAGAGAGAGAGAGAGAGAGAGAGAGAGAGAGAGAGAGAGAGTTTGTCTCCCAGCTTCTGTAAGCTGACTGAGACCTGAGATGGAGTTTTCCTGAGACCAGAATCTGGTGAAAGCCATCCAGAAGGCTCCTAGGATCAGCTGAACTGCTGGAGAGCTGAAGAAGCATGACCAGGATAAGACTTTGTTTTTTCATGGCCTGGTTGATCCTTGAGTTCCAGGCAAGAGAAGTGGTGAAGGTTTTGAGATGTGCTGGACCCTGTGAACTTCAGTGTATGCCAGGGACTGCCCTGAAGACTGGACAAGGTCCTGGGAGTTGTCTACCTCTGAGGATTGGACAAGAACCTGGTAGCTGTCTGCTTCTGAATCAAGGTGACTGTTCAGTGGATTCAGGAGGGAGCTGGGACCATGGGAGAGGATTCAGGAAATCAGAGAAACCACCCAGAGTCAAGATGAAGAAAAGACCTCCCCTTGGGCAAAAGTGAGGTTTGCTGGACACCAAGGGGTGGAGAGTTTGTGTGACTGTCTAATGACTGTATCAGTGATTAATGATATTTAGTCATTGCAATCTAGCTTAGTGATTGACGGCTTGATGAGTTACTGATTAAGTTAATGGTTGCCCCATGAGTGGAAGATTGATATATTGTGAATTGATTGATCAAATTATTAAGTGAGAAAGGTTTCCCCCTTAGGGAAACCACGTGATTATTCTTCTGTTCTTTGTTCTAAATATTGTGCCTACTGTAGTGAAAAGTGTGTGGCCATTCTAATGTTAAGGTGTTATGAACAGTATATTATGATTTTCTATGATAAGATGTAATGTTTTGAATATTGTACTGAATCTTAATTTATAATGGAATAAACAGAGTGTTTACTATTACTGTGTAATCCAAATCTTAAAACCTGTTCACAGTAGCATTCTTTTGGGAATCTGCTGGTGCATGGTGTTAAACAAACCTGAGTTGTGTATATGTGTATCATGGAAAAGGGATATTGGGATATATACTATGCTGCTGACATCTAATGGCCCTTAGATTTCATACAACCCATGGGGTCATTTCCACATGTTTATTCTTTTCTCTTCCTCCTTTCTATGAATAAGGTGTGTACCTGTTTACTACCTTATTTCTATTTTCCAAAAGTTGACTTACCTTTCTGTTTACTTTGTCTAAAAGTTTTCTGTTCATTATTTCTTTTTGTACAGTAGTATTCCATTATATTTTTATACCACAGCCTTTTCAGCCATTCCCCAATTCATGGACATTCTCTCAATTTCCAATATTTTGTCACAAAGAAATGGGTTGTTTTAAGTACTTTTGCATATGTAGGTTCTTTCTCCTTTGTTGTCATCTCTTTGGCATACAGATTAATAGTAGTATTATTGGATCAAAGGGCACACATATTTTGGTTGCCCTTTGAGCATAGTTCAAAATTGCTCTCCAGAATGGTTGCATCAGTTCAGAATTCTACCAACAATGACAGTATCCAATTTCCCCACATTCTCTCCAATATTTATCATTTTCCTTTCTTTTCACAATAGCCAGTTTGAGAGGTATGAGGCAGCACCTCAGCATTGTTTTAATTTGCATTTTTCTAATAAAAGGTGATTTAGAACACCCTCATATGTCTATAAATAGCTTTCATTTCTTCATCTGAATTGAAAGGAGAGAGAGAATTTTTCAATTGGGGAATGACTTGTATTCTAATAAATTTGAATCTGTTCTTTATATAATAGATTTTGCCCCAGCCTATTACCATTACTCTTTGTGTGTCCCTCTGATTCAAGGGTGTTTCTTGTAAACAACATATTGTAGGATTTTGGTTTTTGATCTGCTCTGATATCTGCTTCTTTTTTTACGGGAGCATTTATCCCATTCACATTCACAGTTATGATTACTAACTGTGTATTTCCCTTAATCCTATTTTGCCTCCTACATATCCTCTCTCTCTCCTTTCAACCTTTCTCTCATCAGCATTATTTTGTTGCTATCTACTGTCTCCCTGAACTGTTTTCTCTTCTGTCAATTCCCTTCCACCCTCTACTTAATCTCCTTCCTTCCAACTTTCCTGTTGGGTAAGATGGATTTCTATATCCCATTGATTATGTATATTATTCTCTCATTGAGCCAATACTGGTGGAAAATAAGATTCAAGTGATGCCCATTACCCATCTACCCATTTCCTCTTCATTGCTATAGGTTTTTAATGTCTGTTCACGTGAAATAATTTACCCCATTCTACCTCTCCTCTCTTTCTCCATACAGTGTACTCATTTTTCTCATCCCTTGATTATTTCTTTTATCTCATTCCCTCAAATTCACCTTATACTTGTACCCTTTGTCTATGTATATTCTTTCTACTATTCCTTCGTATAAATAGTAGAATATACTTATAGTTATTGGCTGAGACAGGAGCTGAGAGTGCTGTACATAAATTTAGAAGAATTCTAGAGACAAATATTTGTCTAGAGACAAATACAAATAGTAGAAGTATACTTCTACTATTCCTGTACTATTGGTGGTGCAATTAAAAATTACAAGTATAATCTTCCCAAATATAGATGGAGACAATTTAGCTGTATTGAATCCTTTATGTTTTCTTTTCCTTTTTTTTTAACTTTTTAGGCTCTCTTGGCTCTTGATATTGGAGATCAATTTTTTTTGTTAAATTCTGGTCTTCTTATGAAAGCTTGAAATCTTTCTATTTCATTGAATGACCATTTTTTGCTTGAAATATTATGCTTAATTTCCTGGATATTAAACTCTTGGTGGTAGTCCTAGCTCCTTTGCCTTCTGAAATTTCATGTTCCATGATCTCTGATCCTCTAATGTTGTAGCTCGTAAGCTCTATGTAATCCTGTTTGTAGACCCCCAATATCTGATTTTCCCCCCTTTCTCAGCACTTGCAGTATTTTTCCCTTCACCTGGTAGTTCTGAAAATTTACTTTCATGTCCTTTGGAGCTTTTATTTCAGGATCTCTTTACTGAGATTATTCATGGATTCTTTTGATGCCTATTTTTCCTTCTGGTTTCAGGATATCAGGGCAGTTTTCCTTGATAATTTCTTCAAAGATGCTATCCAGGTCTTCCTTTTCATTATGGCTTTCTGGTTTGATGATGACATTGTCTCCTGGATCCTTTTTTCAGGTCAGTTCTTTTTTCCCCATAGGATATTTTACATTTCTTCTATTTTTTCTTTCTTTTGTTTATATTTATCTTATTTTTGATGTCTCACAGAGTCATTAGTTCCCATTTACCCAATTCTAACTTTTAAGGACTTGTTTTCCTCAGTTTTTGTACTTTCTTTTCCATTTGGTCAATTAAAAATTTTAAGGAGTTGTTTTCTTCAGTGGATTTTTGTATCTCCTTTTCCATTTCACCAGTTCTATTTTTAACCAGTTGTTTTCCTTTTCCAAATTATTGATTCTTTTTCTCATAATTCTCTTGCATCACTCTCACTTCCTTTCCCATTTTTTATTCTACCTCTCATATGATTTTTTAGCTCTTCCATGAGTTCTTTCTAGGCATGAGACCACTTTCTATCTTTCTTTGTTTTTTCCCCCATAGTTTTTTAGACATTCTTGCTGTCTTCTGAGTTTGATCTTGATCTTCCCTTTCACAATAATAATTTTTTATGGTCAGAATGTTTTTTGTTTAGTTTTATTGTTTTTTGATTTTGGTCTTTTGCTCAGTTTTTTTGTACTTTTTCCTTTCTTTTAACTTTGAACTCTGCTTCTAGGGTGGGGGTCACACTGTCTCAGCCTTCTTGTTTCAGTGGCTGCAGGCCTGACTGTTTACCTAGTGCTTCACTAATGTTGCCTTGAAGTCCATCGGGGACCTTTTTATCTGGTGCTTTGCTGAGGGGTTGTGGTGGGAGGTAGCTGGTGTTGCTGGAGGCCATAGGAATCTGGCAGTTTGCCTGCTGCTCAGCCAAGATCCTAGCGTTAGTGTCTGGCATGTGCTGAGGCCAGTAGGGTACTTTTGTACTTCCCTGGGGTTATCCTGAATTATATAGAGGTCTCAGTACTGGTGGCTGCCTGTTTGTCCAGGGTTATGATGAAGCACTTGATGGAAGGTTGCTAGTGTTGGCATTTGCCTGCTCCACCACACTAGGACTCAAGTTCTACTGCTGCTTTGCTCAGGTTGGGTTTACTGCTGGCTTACTGGGATGCTTCCTCTTAGCTGTACTGCTAAGTGAGACAGAACTTTTTAGCTGATTTTCCAAGTTTCTTGGCCTAAAATATGGTTCCATTCCACCTTTTTGCTAGTGCTATGGTTCCAGGATTTGTTTCATGGTGGTATTTTATTGTTGTTTGGAATATGGAAGAGGAATCATGATTTACTGCTTACTTCATGATCTTGACTCCCCGAAGTCCCTTTTCCTGTTATTAAATTTAAAAAATATTCTCAATTTTTGGTATTAATTTCTTGCAAAAGTCACAATACATACACATATCTCTCCCTTCCTTTTCATCCCCCCATCCAAGTGTTTTAATTCATTTGTTTGATTTATAGTATTTCCAATCTCAATATTTTCTATAATTGTGTCAGGAAGTAGGTTATGAGGAAATTCCAATAAAAATCAGTTCAAAAAGCATATTTCCATTCCAAGACAGAAAAAAATATCACCAACTGTTTAAAACTATTGTGATATAAACAAGTCTTAATAATAGAGCTATTTTATGACAATGAAGAAATTAGGAAAAACATAAATAAATATAAGCACCTACTTTTAGAAGAGATTTTAAATCCAATGTTTAGGCCAATTAGTAGATTAAACTAGTTTTCAGGATGAAGGAATTTTTGACTTGAAGTGACTATGTAGTTCATACAGTGCATCTCTTCCTTTTTACATGTTGGGGAATAGAGGACTAATGAGGTCACTCACATGAACTTAGGGCTTATGCACATCATGTTGTTAATCTCAATAAGTATACTCTTGATATTTCACACTTATTATTTTCAAATCAAATAATATTTTAAGAGGCAGTATGGTCTAATTGGTAGAGAACTAGATTTGAAGAAGTGTTCATGTCTTTTGCCAACATGTTCTGGCTGCATGACTGAAAAGTTCTCAAGCCCTCAATGCTCCCAAGCACTTCAGGATTCTAAAGCAGTTGCCAACTTACTTTAATGGATGTGATCATTCATACTTCCCCATGTCAATGAAATCACAAATTTGGACCAAAAGAAGAAGAAAATTAGAAATGAATTAAAACAAGAAATAAATAATGTAAGCAGGAGTTATCCTTGGTGTAATTTGCTTTGAATTCATAATTGTTTTTCTCTCATTCAACTGGCTTTTTACTATATTTATATTAATGGCATCATAATAGTATTCTGTCACTAAAATCACATTTGAGTTACGGGGAGTGAAAATGTGTTACATTGTTTTAGAAAATAATAACTCTTAGAAAATGGCATCTCAAAGGAGTAGGTGGTTCAGCCCTCAGTCTTACAAGAAGGTAAGAAGTCATTATCTCCACTTTCCAAATACAAGTGATTGAAACCCTTAAGAAGCACAATAATCACAAAATTTGAGTCAGAAGGTTCTCTAGGGGCCAGTGAGTCCAACACAAAACTAACCTTGACATCATAAAGACAAAGAGAATGAAAATGAGTCAGGACTTCAAAATCAGAACAACAATTTAAATAGCATTAGAAGCCTATGATAGGTACTCCAGAAATAGAAACAAATGGGATAATAAACTCTTATTATTGCCGTTTTGGTTTTCCACACCCACATGGATTTGTAATTCTCTTCTGTAGCGTATGAAAGAAATAGACACAATAGAGACCCACTGTGATTCTATATAGAATATGAAGGGAAGAAAAGTAGGTAAGAAATCTTCCTTTGCCTGAGCACATATCAGCCTTTTTTATCGCCTTCTTTTCAAAGGATATAAGATCTTATAAATATAAACTTATCAATAACTTTTTTAAATATGTAACAGAAATAGGAATCACCTTAGTGAATTGAATTGAAAAGTGAATGAAAAATGAAAATTGAAAAGTGAATTGTTTCTTTGGTGTCATTCCATAACTCTTGTACTCTTTTTAAAAATCTTCTGGTGGCTATATTCCTGCCAACCCTAGGACTTCTAGTCCTCAAGCTGCCTATGATTGTCATCACCACCACCTGGCCTACTATCCCCCCTGAGATCTTTATGAAGATAGTACAAGACTCTGAATCCAAGATACTTTGGAAAAGTAAAGCTTTCGGTCACCTACTGCACTCATCATCCTGAGAAGCAATGGCTGTGCAGATGTAACATGGTAACTGCTCCTATATGTATGATAGTCATGTCTATTGAAAGTCTAGAAAAGAAAGTTCTTGTCAGCAAGTCCTTGGCTCAGTCAAATTGTTTAATACCAGAAATTGATATGATTTTATCAGTGGAAATAACATTAAAGAAAAGGCTTTTCCATTTATCCTGCTGCTACACTTTAAAAATTGTGGTGCCTTTCTATCTGACCCCTAGCTGAAACTTTCCATACATTTTATTTCCCATTGCCAGAGGAGCCCCTTGAAAATAAAGTCTACTTTACTTTTCTATTTGTATCTCCAACACTAAGCATGGTGTTCAATATTTCATTCATTCATTCATGGAGCATCTACTATTACCTTTTTTTCAGATAGAAGTTATTCATCCAAAATTTAGCTTCAAACCTTCTACTTCCCCTTTGTCTTATTGCAGCAAAAGATCTTTTCCATCAAGGTAGGTGTTCTTGGCTAGTTTGCTTAGGGGAGGATCTAATTAAATGAATTCATGCTAAAGGTGTGAATGACTTATTACTTAATACCTTGACTTAATGAGTTAAGTTTACCCGTGTATTGCTATTTTAAAAGGCTAATTCATCAAACTAAATGAACATTTTTTTTGCTTTTTGGAGGGGGTAGGGCAGGACAATTGGAGTTAAGAGACTTGCCCAAGGTCACATGGCTAGTATGTTTTAAGTGTTTGAGGCCGATTTGAACCCAGGTCCTCCTGACTCCAGGGCCAGTGCTCTATTCACTGTGCTGCCTAGCTGCCCCATGAACACATTTCTAATGGTTTCACGAAGTTGTTTTGGGGGCATTGGCTTTTGCGTAACCTCCAAATTAAACTGACTCCAACTACCCACACACCTTCAAAAAACATAGTAAAATCTTTATATTTAAACACATATAAGAAATTTACCTTCTTTATTTAAAACATCAATTTATAATTGTTTAAAGTATATGGAAGCCAGACTATGGTTTATTGCTAAGACAAGTGGGACAACTGTCACCAACACTTAAGGTATTATCCAAACAACCCAGTCCTTTTGATTTGTATAGAATAGTGAAAGATTATGAAAGATGATTAATAGCAGTTTCCTCACTGATATTTCATCCACTGACTTTTTTGTTTGAAGAAATAGAGTGTGAAGAATCCTCATAAAGGAATAAGACAATAATTAAAAAATAAAACCCTAATAGGAGTTTCTGACCATTAGTTAGATGAAAATTGAACTAAGGAAATAAAAACAATAGGATAGAGAAAAATTCAGAAAGTTGATATTCTACTATCTGCTTCTTTCTGACCAAAGGAAAGACATTCATAGCTACTAGATGAAATGATTTCGCGTGACAGAGACTAACCACATCACCCAAAAATGCATGAAACAATAGCAGTAGTTCATTGGAACACTCAGCCATAGACTGAATATAACTACAAAGTAGAAAAGACCTGGTGAGTGAGTGTGTGTGTGTATGTGTGTATGCGCGCATGCGTGGATGTGTGTGTGTGTATGTGTGACAGACTAGAGAGAGACTAACCACATCACCCTACAGTGTATGAAACAATAGCGGGTAATTCTTAAGACAAGCCCTCAGCCATAGACTGACTGTAATTACAAAGTAGAAAAGACCTGGTGAGTGAGTGTGTGTGTGTGTGTGTGTGTGTGTGCGCGCGCATGTGTGTGACAGACAGTGACAGAGATAGAAAGAGACACAGAGACAGAAAGTAACATATATCACTTAACATAGAGAGTTGGAGATAAAGAGACTTGACATATGTATGCATTATGAGTGAAACGGACACGTGTCTACTCTTCCTGTTAAGGTATGTGTGTATATTTGAAGGAGGTTCTGTTGTTACTTTTATTACTAAACTATTTCATCAAATGCCTTTTCTTTGAACTGTGTCCTCTGGCTGACTACTATAAGTAAACACAGCAGTGGGGGCTCATGAACTGTGGTTTGTGGTTTGGAGTGGATCCTGATATACAAAATCACTAGGATCTGGTATAATTTTGGTGGGGGTGAGAGAGTTTGGGTATTATAAAAATATATTCTAATAAGTGCCCAGACTCCACATATCATGCTTTATGAACACTCTATTCATCTTATACTTCTGAGATATTTGATCTTGTAGTTTTAACATACTTTTTCAAGTTGAAAGGTTGCAATGTGAATATGCATGCATCTGTATGTATGTGCATGTGTGTTTTTATTTTTTGTTTTGAATTTATTATATTTGATTCTCCTCTAGTGAGAATGACTTCAATACTTTATAGGACATAACCACATAGGATTTCACATTCTCCTCTGCATACACAGGGCAGATGGTTGGGTGATAGCATCTGTCTCACATTCTGGGTAAACATTCCATGCCCTCTAAAGCAAACATAAACTCAAGGTGCCCTGTCCTTCCTGGGTCTCTGGATGGCTTCCAAGAATAATTGGTGAAAAAATCTGTCCTCTAAAGTTTATACAATGAAATGAGTTAGATTTTATATTGGAGTTGATTCTGAGTTTTCTTTTATTAATGGATATTTCAAGTATGGTATAGTATGATAAGTGTGCAATGTGGATTTGATAGACCTCTACCCTAATCTTGACAGTCATAATTAGCTTTGTAACCTTGATCAAGTCACTCTAGATTTCAGTTTTCTCATCACTAAAGATGTATTAAATGTTTCCTAAGTTTCTGTCCATCTTTAACATTCTTTGTTCAGTTTTTCTTCATGTAAAACTAAAACTTTACTTGCTCAATTCACAACATGAAGTGTGAACTCTACTATAAGTAGATTGTGTGCTATTATTTCCTTTATATGAGTTCTTACTCTTCAGGTAGCAAAGCAAAGACTGAATATGATTTATCATGGAGACAGAAGATAGAACAAAAAGAGGGCCTGACCTACCCTGGCCTACATTCAGATCTTTCCTGAATTTCCCATTTATAATGGAAGCAAAAGCCCATCCCTGAACCCATTACCACTTTTATCTTCTACTTGGGTTTAGACGATGAGATTTAAAAAAACCCAACGGTTTTAGGGGTGGCTTAGGGGTGGCTAGGTGGTGCAGTGAATAAGATACTGGCCCTGGAGTCAGGAGGACCTGAGTTCAAATTTGACCTCAGACACTTAACACTTACTAGCAAGTCACTTGACCCCAATTGCCCTGCTTTTTATATGGACAGTGTGGATAGACTTGAGAGTTTTCTCTTTGTATTCTTTCTTAATGAGATTCTAGCTTATAGGCATTGCTTGAAGTGTACAGAAGCAACCAGGGAGAACATATTTAAGAGTCATGGGCAATATTCATTCTGTTCTTACTTATCTGACCACTACTACTCAATCTCTTTTGCTGGATCCACATCAGTCTCCAAGTTCCCAACTCTATTCTGGATCCTCATCTCTTCTCTCTATATATACACTTTCCCTTGTAGAACTCATTAGCTCCAATGAATGAAAGTATTACCTTTATACAGATCACTCTGAAATCTGTAATTCTATACATTGTCTTTCTTCTGAACTAGCTGCCGATCACCTCTGTGTCCCATAGGTATCTCAAATTCACCAACTTTAGAACTTTTCTCAAAAACCCCACTAATGCAACCCTTATATTTCTCTCCTGATTTTACAGATTAGGAAGCTGAGTTAAGTTACATATCTACAGTCACTCAGCTATGAAATATTAGAGTTAAAACTAGACTTCAGTTCAATAAAAATGTATTAAGAAGTTCCTGTGTGCAAGGTACTAAGGTATTCTCTGCCCACAGAGGAACAAAAATGAAATCTACACCAGGCTGTCTCAATTAATGTGCCTTTATAAGGAATGTTACAGCTAAAAGGGACCTTTTATTACCTTGAGTAACATTACAGAATGAAATTCTCTCAAAGGATAGGTTTGAAATAGTATGAGGAGACTAGATGGCATAGTGGAGAGATCACTGGACACAGATTCAGGAAGGACACAGTGGACTCAACCTGGACATGGGAAAATCTGAGTTCCCATCTAACCTCAAGACATTATGTGGTGCAGGGCAAGTCAAATAACCTTTCTGATTCAATTTACTTGCCTATAAAATGGGAATAATAATAGCACCTACTTCCCAGAGTTATGAGAATAAACTTTGACAATATCTATAATGTACTCTATAAACTTTAAAGCCTTATTTAAATGGTAGTTATTATGATTATAATCTAGTAGCCAATAGGGAGGCATTTTGCTAACGCTTTGCAATAGTTAAACTGGTTAAGCTTACTGGGAGCAGGTTCTTCTAAGTCAGTGGTTGTCAACCTTCCTACTGCCAAGACCCTTTAATACAGTTCCTCATGTTGTGGTGACCCCCCCAACCATAAAATTATTTTCGTTGCTACTTCATAACTCTAATTTTGCTACTGTTATGAATCTATCTGATATACAGGATGTATTTTCATTGTTACAAATTGAACATAACTCACAGGTTGAGAACCGCTGTTCTAAGCAGCTTTAAGGGTGGAGACTTCAGTTTTATAGAAGATGCTGGATTGAAAACCCAAACATTAATCAATATTTAAAGACCACATCAATAGTAGCTGAATTGGTTCATATTACTCTAATAATTGACCTCCAGACTCCTAGTTTTGATTTGGAACAAAGGAAAGAAACTTCCATGACTCTCTCAAGGAGGCAGAAAGTACAGCCCAGAGTGAAACAACTAGACATAGGGAATCTTATTTTGAGTCAAAATATCAGGGGCCTGTGATGTTAAGGGGCAGAACTGGAAAATGTGACAGAGCCTGTCTGCAAATCACAGCAATAGCCACAGAGCAAAGGACTGTCTTTGTAGAGATGTTGAGGTGAAAGTACTTCTGGTCAATCAGCCCAACTTTGATCTTGGCAGCCATACACTTGGGGGTATCATCAATGATATTAGCACATGGGGCAGTGACATTAATAACATCTTCTCTGAATTCAGGGGACTCCTACATGTACACATAAACCCCCAAATAACACCATGGATATTTACATATTCATATGGGATGCAGGATGTTGTTTTCATTTTCTTTTTCATTCTGTTAGGGTTGAACCTCTAGAAAAGGAAACCAGAATCCAGAACCCAATTCATGTGAAACTAATTTGGGATAAAACAAAAACAAAAAACATGCAACCAAATTATTGGAAGTAACAGAGAAGGCTTAACGACTAAAGATTATATTTTCAAGGATATATATGGGTCAACTGGAGGGGACCTTGGAGAAGTATGTGTGGTACTGACCTGAGTCAAGTGATCCAAAGCTTTTAGAGCACTCTGGCTTCATATGAGATGATTTCAAATCATTCCCAATTGCACGACACTAAGGTATTTCAGGGCCCACTTTCCTTTCAGATACAACCTTTGGCAAAATGGGAAGGTTTGCAATCCTGTCAAATAAGTGCAGTATGCAGAAAGTAATGGGGGAGACGGGGAGGATTAGCTGTGTGAGACCACTTCACACTGGTATGTGTCAGAACATGGTGGCTGGAAACATGTTTTACCTTTCATCACTCTGCTGCCTTCAGCCACTCACTCACTCACTTACTCACACATTCACCTAATCTGTTTGGCAGGGGTTTTAAAATTAGCATTGCTATAAATTGTGAGGAAGGGCTTGTTGGAGCTCTCTAGATAAACAAATGTAAATGAAAAGGTGCTTGAGAAAGAAACACAGGCACTCTGAAAATTAAAGACTATCTCCCATTTTAGCATTCTCTACAAATAGAAGAGGAGCTGTACTACTGGCAGATGAGGAGGGAAGTCTGGGTACACAAGGTGCAAAGATTGCTCCCCTTTGGGTCATATATTTTCCAACTAATTAGATCATGTTTGCCTTGTATGAAGAAGGGACAGCCTTCATGAAGATTTAAATGTTTCCAAATGTCACAGAAACCTATCTGAAGACTTACTTAACCCCTCAGAGTTCCCATGTTTTACCTCTTTTAACTATTTCCTATTTATCCTGTATATAGCTTACTATATATATATATATATATATAATTTGTTTGCATGTTGTCTCCCCAATGGAGTCTAAGTTAGATGAAGGCAGGGACTGTAGATGGTTTTTCTTAGCCTTTTTATGTATCCTCAGCACTTAATATTGTGCCTGGCACATAGTAGGCACTTAATAAATGTTTATTGATTGGTTGCCTAATTGACTTTGAAAGACTTGAGAACTCTGATCAATGCAATGAGCAATCATGATTCCAGGGGAAGCATGTTGCCCACTTTTTTCCAGAGTGGTGATGAACTTAAAATGCAGAATGAGACAAACATTTTTGGTAAGTGTGGTCAATGTGGGAATTTGCTTTTCTGCACTATTCATGTTTGTTATGAGTATTATAAGATTTTTAAAAATATTGCTCAATTTGGAATTTGAGAAGAAGTCTGGATGAAAAAATAGTTTAATAAATAAAAATGTATTAGCTAAAGAAACGTTTAAGTCAAAGAAGTAGCATCTATGACTTGATAGTAGGAATGACTGAATCAAATCTGAGTGCCTTCTTGTCTGTACTTATTGAACAGAAAGGTTTACTAATGAACAACTTATGGAGAACAATACCAAGAGGCATCACGGCATGATGTATAGACTGCTAGACTTGTAGTCAAGAAGACTGGTTCAAATCCTGCCTCTGACTCAGACTAGTAGTGTAACTATGGACTTGAGCTACATTTTCCTCATCTATAAAATGGAGATAATAAAGCCTATGGTACCTGCTTCAGGCTAAAATGAGATCAGGTGTATTAAATGTTATGCAAACTATCAAGCTCTCTGCAAATGTGAACTATTATGACTACTCTCTACTTTCCTTCCTTCTCTTCCCCTCAAGTCTCAGATGAATTAGTATGACACTTAGAATGCACCAAATCAGTCTGGGAAAATCAAAAGTGGGTTAGGTCCCAATGGTTTTTAGTAACTCTTAAATATGGTAGAAATGTTAACAGTTGACTCCATTTGATTTTCAATGGAATTTTAAGAAAACCCAGTGTCTTGTGTTCACTTCAGTGTTCTAGTGCGTGGGAGGCTGTGGTTTTGTCACATGTTGATGCTGGCACCCTCTACACCATTCTCAGAGGGATCACTGGACTGCTTCAACAAAGAGAAGTGTGAATTCAGTCCAGTATGAGGTACCCTAAATAAGCACACTGTAGTTCAGGCTTGGGGCCTTGTGGTTTGTGGCTATCCAAGCTTGCTTGTTTATTGGCCCCTGGATTTTTTCAGCTGTTTAGAAAAGCAGCCAAATGGAGTCACATTGGCCTTGACTGAATACTGGTAATCAAGCAAGTCAGGGCAAAGAAACAAGAGAGACTAAATGGAATAGACATAGAATCGTAGACCTAGAGCTAAAAGGAATCTTAGGGTCATCCAGGCCTTTACATGGCCATCATTTAACAAATGAGAAAACTGAGGCCTGACAAAGTTAAATGACTTACCCAAGGTCACATATAAAATAAAAACCAGAGTAAGCATTTGAAAGTGGCTCTACTGACTCCCATACTGGTGCTCTTTCCCACTGGATTATACTGTCTCCCTTTGAGGTGGAGACTTTTAACTTCTTTGGGAGGAAAAAGAGAGTGAGTGATGTTGGCTAAGTCTGGAGGTGAGGATACAGGATAATATCTGGGGATCTGTCAGGCAGCTTTAATTCTAGGTTGTTTTCTAGGAAAAGTCCTTCCTTTGGTAGGGGTAGGGTTCAGAGGATAGTTTATAAGCTTCAACATTGGAAAATGGGAGAAAATATTCTTTTTTGTAATTATTTGTCTTTGGTTTTTAAAAGTGTAACTCTAAATTAGTAAATTAAAATTAAGGGGAGGTTTGTCAAAACTTATCTTTTCTTTCAAAGTCCTCTCTACTTTAATATCAAAGGTGGTTATTTATTTTAGTGTTTAAACCTCTCAAATCCAGTCAAACCTGAATGGAAGCTGGCATTAAGGGTTGTATAGTCTTCTCTTTGAAAAGAGAAATGGATTTAAAATTAGAGCATCTGGGTTCAAACTCTGACTAGGCTACTTACTATCTATGTAGCCTTGAGCAAGTTGACTAATCTCCCTGTACTTTGATTTCCTTATTTGTAAAATGAAGGGATTAGGGATTGGAGGAGGCTACTCTTTATAGTAGAAGACACATGGGAGCTGGCCAATTCCATTTGTGGTACTTACTACCTATTGTATCTAGGGTATATTACCTAACCTCTTTAGGCCTCAGTTTCCCCATTTGTAAAGTGAGAGGCTTGAACTAGATGGCTTCTAAGATCCATTCCACTTTGACTCCTCTGACTGGATGATCTTGTGTTCCTTTCAGCTATAAATCATATGATCTGATCATGATCTTGGGGTCCTTGGAGTCCAAGTCATTGGTTTGGATTCAGGAGCTTAAGTGCCTGCTAGGCAACAGAATGTTTGGGACTGGGTGGCCTTGGCAGTCCTTCAGCCTGCCCCTGTGATGGATTGAGTCAAGTACAAGTGGTTGCATTCATGACATTTGTACAATAGCTTGAGAAAGGATATGGGACAGAAAAAGACAGTCTGGTGAATTCAGAAAGTTGAAATGCTTGAAAACACCAAAACCAGGATAAAATAAGTTTGATTGTTTTCTAACTTCTTTGTCAAGTTGTTTGACCTGTGTATACTGGGCACACATAAAATTCACTATGCTTCATAGGAACTCCTTTCAAATACATAATCCCTGTGGCAGAAAGTTGACATTTGCCCACCCTCACACCTCTATTTCTGCTTTATACCACTGACAAAGTCTTCATACTTCAAAGAATTGTGATCCATTTACTCCCTAAGTTGTAATGGGGGCCATTAGAACACAATAAATCGGGGGTGGCTAGGTGGCACAGTCAATAGAGCCCCAGCCTTGTAATCATAAGGACCTAAGTTCAAATCCGGTCTCAGACACTCTACCCAAAAACTAGCCATGTGACCTTGAGCAAGTCACTTAACCCCAATTGCCCTCCAAAAAAAAAAAGAACACAATAAATCTCACATTTCCTTTAATGTTAGCATTTCTAGCTCTGTCTTAAAGGGAGCAGAATGGATCTGGAGGCCTCCAATTCCTTTATAGTCACAAACATGGGCATGGAATCATAGAGATGGGAACATACATAGAGACAATATAGTCTAACCCTTTTATTTTACAGATGAGAAAAGTGAGACCCAAGGAGAGGTTAAGTGCCTCACCCAAAGTCACAGAGCTAGTAAAAGGGAAGGAACATGCCCAAAACCAGATCCCTTGACTCCCAATGCAGGACTTTTTCCAGGAAAGAATATTGCCTGTGGGTGCAAGTTGCCTGCATTCAATAAACAATAAAAAATATAGCATAGATCATTAGCTTTCTGCTTTGAGATCAGAGCTCACTTCCTTCTTAACCATTTGCTGTTTTATCATCTCTGGAATTGAAAATGCATAGATTTGGGACTTCTAAGGATCTCTGGGGCCATGTAATCTGACAACTTCATTTGATAGTCAGAGTGGTTGGTTGACTTGCCTTAAGGTTGTATAAGGAATTTTCTGAATTTTTTCTTGACCAGATTTAAAAATTGGACCTGATCTTTTCTGTCCAAGCCCCTATCTCACAAGTAGGCCAGGGGAGTTTCAACTAGACAACTAGCAAAGGACATTGACATGTTATGTGTGCCTTTGCATGGACATAACAAGACTGGGTCATTCAATCAAAGCCAGAAGGAGAAAAGCCCAATACTCCCTTGACATGGTTGCCAGTGCCACACTCCTTTCCCAGAGGATGGATTTGGAAGTTGAAAGTAGATTCAGAGAGGAAATGTCATAGGTGAAGTCCAAATGTATACTCTTAGTCAATGACAATCTAGTCTAAGGTTCAGAATTGTTCTCTCAAATGCTGACCATTGGCCCTACCCTTTGAGCCCTCACTCATGGTATCAAGGAGAGGTTTCAAAGGTTTTATTATGCCAGCATGTATATGGATATTTTAATTTCTCTTTTTCTTTGGTACAAGTTCCAAAGGTGTATAAAAACAGGAAGAAGTCTTATAGGAAGAGAAAGAACAAGTTTGATTATCTAGTACTGGGCAGCAGTTCCCTTCATAATTAAAAGCTGATTGTAATTGTTCCTTGTTAATGAACTCTTCTTTTCCATTAGAAAGTTTTATTTTTCTGTAGATAAACTTGAGTCATATATAATATGGGAATAAAGCCAGATAATTTGATTTGTCCTATTGCAGTGGTTTATTTTGGGTGGAGGGAGATAAATAGAAACATTAACAAACATTCTCTTTCCCCAACTCTTCTAAAACTAAAAATAGGTGACAAAATAAAAATGAATTGTTTTCATATTTGCAAATACATGGGGGGGCATTGCAAGTACACAGCAGGGTTTTTAATTTCAGACTAAAGCATTGTACCACCTTTATTGTCTATATGGCTGATCCCAAAATGAACTCAAAATGATCATTTCCCAAGTGAAATTCAGAGTAGTCTCAGCATTCCTTTACCATCATTTCCAAATCTTCTTTACACTTTTACCTCCTTAACATAAGATCTGAATGAATCCAGTTGCATGTAAGAATCAGAAACAGACCAATGAATTAGTATAAGATGAAATCACTTTTCTTTAAGACAGCTGGATTTTATTTAGCAGAAGTATTCCAAAAGACTTGCCCCAAAGTATTGTTGGAAATTTGCATTTGAAAATAACTTAGAAAAAAAATGAATGTCATTTGTTTCAAAAATGTGTTGCTATTGAAAATTAAAACTAATGTTAAAAATAGACAAAGAATCTTGTTTTATCATTTGAGGATTGTTTGGACTTTTTTTTTCCCTCTTGGTGGTATTGCTAAATTTGCATTGCTGCTTTTTATGTGTACTATTTGAATGAAAGCAGCTGTCTTTGCTGGGACAATATCCCAATTCTTCTCAAGTATTTCAGGACATAAACTCAGCGGGTAGCCCATCTATCCATGGGACTGCAGCTTTTTTGAGGAGCAAGATTGTCTGTCCTAAACCATACATCACAGAACCACAGTCTGTAGACCTGAAAGGGACTTCAGCCAGAAAGTCCAAGGAATAGTGGAAAGAAATCTCCAGTTATCTGACAAGCAGTCAGTCATACGGCCTTTGCCTAAAGATCTCCAATAAAAAGAAAACCCATATTCTCTCAAGGCAATCTGTTCTTCTTTTGACTAACTCATTGTTAAAAAGTTTTTTTGTTTTGTTTTGTTTTTTCCCTGAGTAGGAGCCTAAACTGACTCCTTTGCCACTTCTATTCATTGCTCTTGGTTGTTCCCTCTGGGGCCAAATGGATCAAGTCTGATCCTTTGTTCCACCTCTTGCATGACAATCTTTCAAAAACTTGATGAAAACTCATGCCCTCCTTGAGTCCTCCTCTCTAGGTTAAACATCACTAGTTTTTTTTCAACTGATCTTTACATCACACGGTCTCAGAATTCTTCCCCATGCTGGTTGACCTCCTCTGGGCATTCTACAGATTGTCAATGTCCTTAAACTGTGATGCCCAGAACTGAATATGGCATCCCAGATGATGTCTGTCAAATGCAAAATATGGTGAGACTATCGCCTTCATCTTCTAGAATCACAGAATTCCAGTTTAAGCTGGAAAGCACCAGGGAGATGTTTCATACCAATCCCCTGATTTTATAGGAGAAAAATTGAATTTGAGAGTAGGAACTTTTCCAGAATGATGGAGTCAGCTAGTTTCTAGCAGAGACATGACTGGACTCTCCATTCCATGACTTCTAGGACCATGTCTTTCATACTGTGCCAGTGTGCTCTATTATGGACATACGAAGGCTAATTTCCACAGTAGAAACTTAGAAATTTCAATATATTGTCTAGCATTAAATAAAGAGCAATAGCTTTTGAAAATATATATCTTTATTCCCAAAGATGCTTTGTAATTTTGGGGAGTTTTACATCCCTCTTGA
Organism: Pseudocheirus occidentalis; assembly: GCA_028646575.1. NCBI lineage: Eukaryota > Metazoa > Chordata > Mammalia > Diprotodontia > Pseudocheiridae > Pseudocheirus > Pseudocheirus occidentalis. The sequence goes on from JAQQSW010000069.1 coordinate 114,977, forward strand.
GCTGACATTATATACTTATTGTCTTTGACCTTTGACACAAGCTTTTGTTCCAGAGACTTTTGTCCATTCTGTCCAGAAATGTCTTAGGTTGATATGCAACTGAGGCAATGGGAGAAGTTCAATTTTCACTAGTGATATGTTCAGACAGATAGTATTAATCCTTTGAGTCATCTGCAGCTTGATTCTCCTGAGATCATACTGTTCCATGATTCATAGCCATGTATCATTGTCAGGACAAGATGAAGTTGCCTCAGATATGGAGAAACAATTTAGGAAACCAGATTTTAGAAAGTCCAAAGAAATGATGGATGTGATCCCATGATCAAGGATGTTGTGAGGAAAATATTTGGTAAACTTTAAAATGTTATATAAATGTGAGTTATTATGAGTATAATTAAAAAAGAAAAATAGCTCAGGAGGGATGGGGGACACTGAAATATGGAATACTGATGAGATTATAGTCATAAATCTTTCTGATGAAGAATAAAAAAATAGGCAACTAAAGAAACTAACAAAGTTACAAAGGGGAGTTACCTAATGAAATTAGATCCAGAAAGGTCATTCATTTATTTATTAAATAAATATTTATTAAGATACTTTTTTGTGCAGAGAAATATGCTATATTTTTTAGGAAATACAAAATTTAAAGATGACAACAATCCCACTCTCAAGAAGCCTGTAATCTAGTAAAGGGAGACAAAGCATGAGACCATAATTCACAATATTACATCATAAGTGTCTTAGACAAGGCAAAGTAAATTGCTATGTGAAGTACAAGGGAGGGTCAATACTGACCACAGGAAAAGAGTAGGGTACATGGAGAAGGTGGCATTCAAGTTGGGTTTTAAAATATGGGAAGAGATTTAACAGACAAAGGGAGGATATTACAGGAGCAGAAAATTATTTGAGAGAAGATATGGACATAGGACAATGGAAGATAATGTTCAGGGATCAATGTAAGTTCAGTATGGCTAAAAATAAAGCAAATAGAAGGAAATGGTATGAGATGAGACTGGACAGGTAGGATGGTACCATATTAGAAGCCACTGAACTTAAGGAACTGACACTTAACTTGGCAGGTTTCCTCTGTAGAGGGCCTGACTTTGAACCAAAAGAATACCAGGGCAAGGAGAACCATAATATGGTAGCAATAATAACATTATTAAAATATGACAAACATTAAATTGCCTACCTCAAAGGGCTGTTATGAGGATAAAGATTATTTGTAAGGCATTTTGAAAAGTATTAATGTGCTATACAAATATTGTTTCTGTGGTTGTTGTTGTCATTACTGTTAATAATAAATGAGTCACTTCACACTGTATCAGTATGGGTGAACTCAAGTTTCCAGCAGTATGTCTAGGTGAAGTCATAGCTAAAACTCTTCATAATCTCTGACTGTATTGGACAGTTCTGGAATCACAGCTTCAATCCCAATGGAGGCTTCAAGAAGCCAAACAGGGCAGACCCCCTTTTATTTATACAGTTGTTATGGAAACAATCTAGAGAGAATGTTTTGAAGGTATTCCTGACTTGGATATGTATTGTGTTTCTACCAAGTTTCAGACAGTGGTAATTAAAACCCAGGTAAAGATTCTTTTCCCGCACCTATCCACACAATCTTCTAAAAATTCATTGTTTCCTACAGTAGGTAATGGAGAACCATTGAGGATTATTATTATTATTTTTTACATAGCAGTGGTGTAAGCATAGTTAAAAATAAGAAAGATGCTTCTTTCAATAGTATGAGGAATATATTAGATGTGGGAGGGAGCAGAATTGGATTAGAGAGATGCTGCAATCATCTAGGAGGGTGCTAGTAAGTTTAAGTATTAGAGGAATGTGAGAAGCTATCTAGAAAAAGGGAAATGCATGAAGGAAGTTATATAACTTGTGCTCCTTAAGAGATGAGCGATTGTTTTTTCTTCCTTCCTTCCTTCCTTCTTTCCTTCCTTCCTTCCTTCCTTCCTTTCTTCCTTTCTTCCTTCCTTCCCTCTTTCCTTCCCTCGTTTCTTTCCTTCTCTTCTTTCTTTCTTTCTTTCTTTCTTTCTTTCTTTCTTTCTTTCTTT